>WBNH01012173.1:112981-213011 GCA_013401255.1 Urocolius indicus | reverse complement strand
TCCTTATAATGAGGGGCCCAGAACTGAACACAGTATTCAAGGTGTGGCTTCACCAATGCCAAGTACAAAGGGACAATCACTCTTCTAATTGCAGGTGGAAATTCAACTAAGACAGTAGAATTGAATGTAGTTGTCTACTATCTTTTTTTTTTCTTTTTTGTATTGTGGTACAGAGAGAGTCCTTTCTGTTTTCAAATACCATTAGAATAAAAAAAAAAAAAAAACACACCTTTTTTTACTCTGAAGTAGTATGTATTTCTTGTCTTTTGGAAAGATTTCATAGATTTCTCTTTATTTACCTTCAGTTGTGTTCAAAATTAGTGCAACACACTTCTTAAACCACAAGATTAGCCGTAGCTCTATCCTTGTATGTCTTGTGGAAAGAGATAATAATAGCAGCACTGGAAGTAGTGAGTATTTTCTTTTTGCTTTCATGGGAAGAAGTAATAATTTCAGTTATTAAACACACGAGTAACTATTAGATGTAGTACCCTGTGCGTGATTCCTTGTTTAGGAAGTAGAAAATTTAAAATAATTTGATCAACATAGTCTGATGAAATTGATCTGCAACAGTGTCCTGACGTACTCAGGAATCTTTAATTTCCGTAGTGATGTAGGAACCACTTTGAAGGCAGAAGAATTCTTGTTTATCACTTCTTGTAAAAAAATTTATTGTTTCAGCACATTAGGTAGAATTGAAATGACATCTCTGAAAACTGAGAAATACAAGGCACAGAAGTAAACTGTTGACCAGGGATTAAAAAAAACATTACTATTCCATTGGGGAGGGGCGTTTTGCTATTAAGGATGTTTACCTGCCTTTTTTTTATGGATATGAATATTTCAGTTTCAAGGCGTTATTCTCACATTTTCTTTTTAGAGTATAAAATTCATATTTACCAGAGATTTTTCCTAAATTATTTGTGATGATGGATTCAGTGTGGGGGTTTTTGTTGTCAGAAATCTTTTATTCTTTGTTCAAGTGATTTCATTTCATCAAGTATTTACAACGTGCATTTCCTGATTTTTCAACAACA
The DNA here is from genome assembly GCA_013401255.1 of Urocolius indicus. Lineage (NCBI taxonomy): Eukaryota > Metazoa > Chordata > Aves > Coliiformes > Coliidae > Urocolius > Urocolius indicus. Next base: position 211,974 of record WBNH01012173.1, on the reverse strand, counting down.
GTAGTATTCCAGTTCATTGTCCTAGAGAGAGTCAAGAACTGTCTTTTGAAGGAAAAACATGTGTTCTTTCAGGCAGTGTAAAAAATATTCTGAAATGTCACTATGGAGTCTTTATTCTTTGGTAGTATAAATTTGTACAATTTCATTTGAAGCGTAGTGGCATGAGTTTGGATCAGGTCAGAAGCCGTTAGGTGATATTTAACTGCGACAGAGGAGCTTAGTTGTTCTGGAAAGAAAGTAGGAGTTATTTCAGAGGATTAATTTAGTTGTAAGGAACATTCTCACATTGTAAATGAAGAGATCAGGTGTGGGATTTGAATATATTGGAGTCCAAGTCAAATTTTTTGCTAACTTCAGGGCAAATCACAAAAAAAGTAGTAGGCAACTGCATCTTTAGGTGTCTGTAGGTACTGTTTGCTAATTTTCTTAAGTATACTTCTAAAATTATTATTGTTATTTCTTCCAGCAGTAGACTATTTTAACTGCAATTACGTTCTGTATTTTTGTGAATGAATGTACTTGAGTCGTAAGATAGGTCAGCTTGAAGTAGTTAATAATTTAGGATTTTTGGCTAATCCTGTTTTACAATGGCACATAAATTGCCGTGATTGTGAGAGTGGTACTTGTTGGAGACGTATTTTAAGGGAGAGATTTTACAGTTTTTGGAATACCTCTACGTTCTATATTTGGATTTTGGTCCCTCTTGTATATGTTCAGATTTAAAATATCTAAGGGTTGTTCCTCCCACCCCTTTCATCTTGTGTCCTTGACATTTTAATAACCTTGCATTTATTTTACCGACTGAAGTCCTTTATGTGTAGAAAAGTTTCCACCTTACAACTTTGACCCCTCCTCATTCCCTGACTCCTCTTTTCCAGTTGTAATCATCCTTGACTTAAAAAAAAAAAAAAAAAATTAAAACCTTACTTTAATATATTTGCAACATGGCCTAGATTTCCTTTACAAGGTAAATTAAGTGCCACATGATGAGAAAAATAATTATTTCTTCAATAAATATTTAAAAGTTTTCATTTTCCACCTTATACAGCAACTTTGTGTATATTCATTATGATAGCTTTCTCAAATTCACTAGTCTGATACAAAGTTGCATTTTTTAGCATTTAAGATTTTTGTTGTTGTTGTTTTAGAGTAAGTTGTGTTTTGGTTGGTCCTTTAATATAGATTTCCCCTTATTTTTTCAGATACTTAAAGCTTCAAAAGAAAAGTCCCTACATCAGGAGGACCAGCCCTAACCATACGCTACAAAAGGGGAGCAGATGGTTGTAATAGATCTTATGATGTAATTACCAAGCAGTTCAGGGTTTGGGGAACAAACACTAAGATATTGTAAATGGGTTGTAGCCAACTGTCATTTTAGTAAGCTTTTTTTTTAACACTTGGATGTTTAATTTACATTCCTGTCTGATTTTTTTTTTTCTTGGTCGAGTTTAGTGAATTTGTTATTTTTCTTCTGTGTTTGTGACAGAATTGCAACTTTGAGCTGCATTTCTTATGTGCTATTCAAGCTATTGTTAATATTCTATTTATAACGTAGCAGCAAGTACATTTTTTCAGATTTTAATATATATCTTTTTGTTGTGGATTCATACAGTATGTACAGAGCAGTTTGATCCAATGAAACATATAATATTATGCATTTTTAAAATGTTTTCTAACTGCTAATATAGCATACAGCCTAACTGCATTTTATTGAAAACACTAATCAGACACACACTGTGCTGTGAAGTTTGACCTGTGTCTCTTTGCACTGATGTTATGTCAACGGTTACACTACATGAATTTCAGGTATTTTTTTTAAATAATCTAACAAGATCTGAAGTGTGTATGTTGAATTCATACTAATAAAAGGGCAGATTACTAGATCACCTTTTTCAGAAACCCTTCATGTGTGAATTAGGACTTTCTATTTCTGCGCATTTGGTTTTTGAAGCAAAAAATATCTAGAAACTACGTAAGAGCCTGAAAGGGAGTCAGTGTAGACTGCAGTGAAACTGAGTTGCCAGAGTTGGGTTGAGTTTGGTACATGATTTGCTTACTATTGTTAATGATCTCAATGCAGGGTTTAGTAAGCTTTATATTCAGTGAATTATTGAAGAAGTCACATTTGCATGAATACTTGACTTGTAAGGTTTATTTAAATTGAAGAAAAGCTTTGAAAATTCAACCTTAAGAAAATGGGATATAAAAATATAAGACCTACAATTGTAAATGCTCTTGTAAATGGTACGTCTGAAATCTAGACTTGATATGATTTAGAATTTCAGTATAACAGGTATCCTTTTTACCTGTTCTGTGCTGCTGTTCCACAATTATGAAGACATATTTTATTCTTTGGCGTTTTGCATGTCTTACTTTTTGGCTCAGGAATAATTGCTGTGACTTTAGGAAATGGCCAAGCCTGACATGAGAGCTTAGAAGAAATAAGAGAAATTTTTGAGAAGAATAATCAATTTGATATGTTTAACAGTGGTAGCTGTTATTTTGACAGAAAGATTTTAAGTTTCTGTAACAACGTTTAGAAGTCAGGTTTTTAGTTGCTTACATTTATAGCGAAAGGGGCACCATATATGCTTCCCTTTTGTTATTTGAGATTTTAGTAAGACTTCACGTTACATCTGATCAATAAACAGAGATGTCCCAAAGTGATTTCTTTAGACTTTTCAGGAAAGCAATAATACTCTTAGACTGTGATATGGTTTGGGATGTGATATTCTAGTGAAATTACTTGTGACTGTGAATTGCAGAGCAATAATTTTTACAAAGCCATATTTTGTGAGGAAGCATAGGAATAACTTTAGAGTGGTGAAAGGAGGACTTTTTATATAACAGTGGCAGCCTATTTGTAGAACTATGGGACTGAGGGAATGTATGATGCTATGATCAAAAGTATTTTGTAACTGGGTATGTGGTTTTTACGTGCTTCATGTTTACAAAAATATGCCAAGATGAGCAAGGTCAAGTGGACTGTTTAAAAAAAATATGTATTTAATCTGTTTTAATGTTTGGCTACAATAAAATACACAAGAGTATCTTTATCTTTCTAGTGTCATTATTTTTTTCCAAAATGTGATAGATATTAACTATGGGGATAAATATTTGCCTCAGTCACTAATTAATTAATTGCTAATTAATTAGTAGTATTTTTCAGAGTAATAATTTTGGATGTTTAAAAATGTTTGTTGTTATTTATAAGAAGGAAGAAATATAACAAGTGAAAGTAATTTTTATTTCTGGATAGCGCGATGTGAAAGAAACACGCATTACTCTAAGATCTGTGTCTTTGAGTAAGGTCTAAGAGTAAGGTCTGTAAGTGTGTTGTGTTTCAACTTTTGGAATATAAGCTATACTGCAACCACTTAGGCTGGAATTTTGCCCGTGGTGCATCATTTCTATTTGCATCTTAAAATGAATGAGATATAACCCTTCAACAAATGTGAGTGTGTGTGGGAAGTATGGTATCTAACTTTCATAGAGAAATATTTTAGGTTATGGTTCATAGTTTAAATCAGAACTCTAGCAAAGGTGTCGTTTTTGTTCAGTTCCCTGTTTGAAAACAAAAATTATCTTTGACTTCAGTTTTTAAACACTTCCATATTTTTATGATGAAATACTGCTGAATAAAGAATTGTAGTTTAAGAAACAATCAAAATATTACATCTTTCTCTATATTTTCACGTTGCTACACTTGTTCTTGCTATATCTCAGTGAATCTATGAAAAGTTGCATCATTTTTTGGAAATCATAGGAATAAGTACCAACAAGGAAAGAAAAATTTAAATAAGAGTGGGATACTGTGGTGGTTTAGCCCTGGCTGTGCACCCTGTAGCCACCAAGTCATAATATCACTTCCACCTCCTAAACTGGACAGAGGAGAGAGAGAAATGTAATGAGAAGTTTGTGAGTCGCGATAAGGACGGGGAGATCACTCAGTAGTTAGCTTCACAGGCAAAACAGACTCGTCTTTGGGAGAAAAGGGTTTGATTTATTAATGAACTATCAGAACAGGGAGATAAGAAATTAAATTGAATCTTAAAACAACTCCCCCACCCCTCTCTCTTCCTGGGACCCTCCTTCCTTCCCCTCCAGTGGCTCAGGGGATGGGGATTGTGGTCAGTTCATTACAGATGGACTTTGCTGCTGCTTCTTCTCAGGGGAAGGCCTTATCACACTTCTCACTGCTACACTGTGGGGTCCCTCCCTATGGGAGACAGTCCCTCATGAACTGCTCCAGTATGGGTCCTTCCCAAGGGTTACAGCTCATTACAAATTGCTCCAGCATGGGGCCTCCCACGGGGACAGCTCTTCACACCCTGCCCCAACATGGATCATCCACCAGGAGAACGATCCTTCAGGTACTGACTACTCCAGCCTGAGTCCCTCCTAGGATCACAAGTCCTGACAGTAAACCTGCTCCGGTGTGGGCTTCTCTCTCCCCATGGGCTCCAAGGTCCTGCCAGGAACTTGCTCCAACATGGGCTTCCCACGGAGTCACAGCCTCCTTCAGACATCTACCTGCTCCAGTGTGGGGTCCCTCGTGGCCTGCGAGTGGATCTCTGCTCCCTGGTGGCCTCCATGGACTGCAGGGGTACAGCTCCCTCACCATGGTCCTCAACATAGGTCACAGGGGAGTCATTCTTCTAGTGCCTAAGCACTCTTCTTCCCTTCCTTTTCCAGTAATGTTGATGTCTGTGGAGATGTTTTCACATTCTCACTCCCTGTTGCTGCTGCAATTTAGCAACTGCACAACAACATTTTCTCCTTCTCAAATATGTTATTTAGAGAGGCGTTACCTCCGTCACTAATTGGCCAGGCCTGGGTCAGCTGTGCAGTCCATCTTAGAATTGACTGGCCCTAGCCCTTTCAGCTACAGGAGAAGCTTCTGGCAGTTCTTTGTTTAAAGAAGCCACCTCTGTAGCCCCCTCAGGTACCAAAAATCTGTCCCAGACAAAACCAGTACAGTTTACTGAAAAAGTAGGTTTTTTTACTGGATAGCATCATGTAATCAAAAATGTATATGTAACTAACATTGTGCATTTATAGCGTTGGTTGGGATTTATGTAAAATCTACAGAGTCTGAAATACATTTTCAGTTCTAAGGCCATTGTCACATGCACTCACAAATACTTAGATGTAGTATAATATGAAAAAATTTATTCCTTATAGTAGTAACCTTCTTGGTAATAGCTGATGAGTATGTAACACAGTGATAGGAGTCCTAGCCTGTAGAGATTGGTCGAAACTGTTGTGTCTGTTATTTTAATCTAGATTTGTTTTGCTGGTAATGGAGAAATTCAGTAAAGGATGAATGACACAGAGCGCTAAAAAAAATTTTTGTTTGAGCTACAATTTGTTTAAATTGGTGACAAAATAGTCTCAAGATTTACTATCATACCGCTGTCTTTGAGACATCACATTTTTAAACCTTTGTGTGAAATATTACCAATAAAAACCATTTGCACCATTAAATTAAGCTAGGGATGAGCATGGAGAGAACGAAGTCAAATGTCATGCTGAAGTGCATTCTCACTTTAGTATGGCAAGAGCTGAGCAACCTGGAAGGAGAGGCTGGAGGATCTAAAGATCATTGGAGGCTCTTCAGTGAAATCAATGATAGCTAGTTTAAGAATACAGGTTGAAAGCAGTCTTGAGAAATAATTTGGAGAACTGATCCTAATACATAAATGGGTACAGAAAACTGTAGGTTGTGTGTGTTGTATGAGCCTTAGTAATAAAGAACCGTGACGCTGGACAAGAAATGGGAGGTGAGAGCAGGCTTTAGTGACCCATTCATGTCTTGTTCTTCCTGTGAGTAGTTGCAGAAATAACATGAATGTCCCAGATGGGTGGAAGAGGGTTGCTGAGTGACCTAGAGAGAATTGGAGAGGTCAAGTGAGAATATCAGTGTCGTTGATATGGGAAGGATACAGGGAAAATAAGTGGCTAAGTGGCACGCTGTATTACGGTTTATTATCCTGTTCCTGTGCTTTGAGTTGGTAAAGTTTGTAGAAACATAAGCATATAAGCTATTCTGTGTCTCATCTGGAGCCGCACTCTTTATAAAGTACAGTATTTCTGATTACATACAGATGGACATGACCATTTTATTTATTGTGTTCTACATGCATGTCCTGGTTTTGGCTCAGATAGAGTTGATTTTTCTTCCTAGTAGCTGGTACACTGCTATGTTTAGTTGCTTAGTTGCTTGCTGGGGTTAAATCCCAACAGCAAGTACTGAAAAATGTTTCCATTAATATATTGTTATAATGAGATTTAGCTGAAGGGGAAAGTTTATGAAATACTTTGTGACAGAAGCAATAATGTAGTATTGGAAGCATCTACAGAGAAAGACCTTTTATGTATCTGTGTAGTTCAGACAGTAATCTTTGGTTACCTGAAAAAATAAAAATTAAAGTCCTATTGACCTGCTTATATTTTGAGTATAAGCTTTAAATTTTTTTTGTTACCTCTTTCTTAACATAAATTTATTTCGCTGAAAAGATGTTTTTAATATTCTAGGAAAAAGTGAAACAGAAACTGAACAAGATAAAACAGAAAAAGGTAAGTCTGAAAGGAACATTTTGTCTTTCTGAAATTCAAAAGCATGCTTTCTGGGAGGACTGATATTTTTAGCCTGTCATTACATGCTACTTTTGTTGCCCTGTTGCAACAGTAGAAAAAAATGACATACAGTGACATACAATGACATCCAATATGGATAAAAGTGTTCATACGTTAAAATACCAGCTTGTGTAAGAAAATGAAAATGTATGGATTTACTATTGTGCAACACTATTAGAACTTTTAAGAGAAATTGTGAATTGAAAGTATGACAAGTGGAACCACTTTACTTTTGCACCCTCAGTGCTATCTGTTATTGTTTCTTTTTAAACACTGAGGAACTGAATAAATGCTTGTGCATTCAGTTTTGCCGTTGTAGATCACAGGATTTCTGTAGGTTGGAAAAAGGTCTGATTTTGTTTTCCAGGTTAAAATGATAAAATTTTACATCCTACAGGGAAAACCAACCCTGCATTCTTTACGTAATTCGTTTGTAGTATATGATTTTCATACAAGTTGAATTTTGTTGAACTATTTGTGACTTTCAATAAAAGTATCTAGCAGTAGATATCCTAGTCGTAGAAAGTGTTTAAAATACTGTTGCATTGGTTTATTAGAAATTATCCCATTAAGATGCAGCAATACATTGATGAGAGATATGTTTTTAAAAATACTGTATTGTGACTGTCTCACATATGTAGAAAACTCAGAAATCTAAGCAGTTGGGAATATGAAAATTCATGTTTGACTTGGGGTTAGGGCTGACTTATGATCCTAACAGTACACAGAGCTGTATGTGAAAGTTGCATGTGTTTAAGTATTTGGACATACAAGCTTCAGAAAGCCTGTGCAGAAACTATTTACAGCTTTGAGTGAATCTTACAGCATTAACAATTTTCAGTGTTCCAATCTTCATACTACTTTATTAGCAAAATGTCTTAAAATTCTCTATCTTTCAGGTTTTGATAATATTTCATTAGGTTTATTAAAAATCTCACTGAAAATTCTGTATTAACAAACTTCTCTAAATAAAGAAAAACTAAACCTGTTTGCAGTCTACTATTCAAGTTTTCTCTTTAATTTGATCAAGAAGGATTTTTTTGTCTTCTCCATAAGAATGTGATCAGAGTTTATACTTAAACAAGTGATTGCAACTGGATGAATGTTTCAAGTATCTGAGAAAGAATTCTTTATTTCACAGGTAGCACAGTCTAGGGCATGCACACTACATCCATAAAACATCTTTCCCTATGAGGTAGTTTTAATTGTTGCTGATAAATTATGCTAACAAAATTAAAATTTAAGCAAGTAGCTGAATTTTTCTCCTTTGACTTATATCATCATATATTGAATGAGCATAGGTAATTACAATACTAATTTTCACTTTTCAAAACCGATAAATCATGGAAGTGAAAATGAACACAGAGTGCCCTGGTGACCAAGGACACAGGGAAGGCTAAAGTACTGAATGCCTTCTTTTTTCAGTCTTTACAGCCAAGGCCAGCCCTTGGGAAACCCAGTCCAGCAAGGATAGTGGGACGGCCTAGACAGCAGAGGACTTGCCTTGGGTGGATGAGGAAGAGATTAAAGACTTGTTGCCCAAGCTTAACACTCATAAGTCAGTGGATTCTGATGGGAAGCATCTGAAAGTGCTGAGGGAGCTGGCTGATGTGATTTCCATCATTTTTGAACAATCATGAAGGACAGGAAAGGCGCCTGAGGACTGGAGAAAGGCCAATGTCACTCCAGTCTTCAAAAAGGGCAGGAAGGACAACCCAGGAAACTACAGGCTGGTCAGCCTCACCTCCATCCCTGGAAAAGTGATGGAACAACTCATGCTGATTGTTAACATACATATGAAGGAGAAGATGGTTATCAGAGGGAGTCAACACGGCCACACCAAGGGGAAATCCTGTTTGACCAACCTGATAACCTTCTATGAGTGCATAACCGGCTGGCTAGATGAGGGGAGAGCAGCAGATATCATCTGCCTTGACTTCAGCAAGGCTTTTGACACTGTCTCCCATAACATCCTCATCAGAAAGCTTAGGAAGTGTGGCTTGGATGAGTGGACAGTGGGGTGAATTGAGAACTGGATGAATGCCAGAGCCCAGAGGGTGGGGATCAATGACACAGAATCGAATTGGAGGCCTGTGGCCAGTGGAGTTCCACAGGGATCGGTTCTGGGACGGGTCTTGTTCAACATCTTCATCAACAACCTGGATGAGGGCACATAGTGTACCCTCAGCAAGTTGGCTGATGACACCAAACTGGGAGGACTGGCTGATTCCCCAGAAGACTGTGCAACCTGATCAAGGCAGACCTGGTTTAGCACGGGCATTGGACTTAGATGATCTTTAGAGGTCTCTTCCAACCTCTACTGTTCTGGATTCTGTGAATGCTATTTTGTTGGAGCACACATCAGGGACAGAGGTATGCTAAGTCAGGCTTAGTACAATGTCATTCCACAAGTGGCCCTGCAAGTGTCTTTCCGATACTAGGGTCAACATTCACCTCAGTTTCCTCCAGGTATTTACCTTCAAATAATGTATATATAGGATTCTGCTGTGGTACCAGTAGAAACATCTATAACCTGTGGAAGCTACAGTGCTATTCCTCTGGCTTAATGTAAGTTTTTGCTGTAGGGTGAGATGAGTTATCCCTAAAACTCCATTGAGAATCTTAACCAGAGCTCCATTGACTGTAGAAAAATCTTAGCTACTTAGCTCACCTACAGCATTGTCACCTCAAGTTAGCTAGGCTGAGCTCCACTCTTGCAAGCTTTACTTGTAAGGGTATCTGTACTATCTATCAATTTACTGAAATTTTTAATTGTAGTCTGCATCTAATATGAGCTAAATTAACCCAGTGTAGTAGAATCACCAATGTTGTACTTTGTGGAAGTGTAATTCCCCAAAACTGGTGCACGACACCATGCTGAAGTAAACGTATAGGACATTGTAATATTAGGGTATATCTTTGAATAGAAAATCAATTATGAAATTTATTTCTGGTCTTATGAAAGGATTGCTTGATTCTAGCCTCTGAATGAAGCTTAAATACTTCATTATGAAAGGGACAGGTTAATTGTGGAAATATATTAAAAAAAAAAAAAGAAAGCATGCTGCAAGTGTTTCTTATGATCAACATCTAACCAACAAGCAGTAATTTCAGACAGAAAGCCCTGTAGAATAATTTTTAATGCAATGGAAATATATCTGGAATTAACTGCAGCTGAAGATTTATTATAGTCATTAGATTCCACAGCTTTATTAGTCCGAGAAGTGCCTCAGTTTTTATTGTGTGATTACTTCCCCAGATAAGTTGATTATAGAAGTTTTGCTGGTTCTACCAGTACAGTTTAGGAAGATCTTTTAATTATTGTAGTGCTACTGTCTTTAAGTTGTCTAGATGCAGTTACTTGCTTTTATACCTTCTAAGCTATTATTTATAGAAGCCCACAAAACAAGTGGATCATGCTATCTATATCTCACTTAATATGCTTCCCAAACAACAGGACAATGACAGGAGATTTTCATCATCATTGATTTCTCATTCAAGCACCAACTGAAAGGCAGCACAATTTCATAAACTAATTTGGATAATGATATGGGCCTTGTTTAATGAGGGAGGACAGTTCTGATAGTGATCAAAGGGGCAAGGTATAGTTGGAAGCCTATATCTACTGGAGTCCCTCAGGGCATGGTGCTGAGACCAGTACTGTTCAATATATTCATTAATGACCTTGATGAGGGAACAGAGGGCACTGTCAGCAAGTTTGCTGATGATACTAAACTGGGGAGAGTGTCTGACACAGCAGAAGGCTGTGCTGCCATTCAATGAGACCCGGACAGGCTGGAGGGTTGATCAGGGAGAAATCTAATGGAATTCAACAAGGGCAAGTGTAGAGTCTTGCATCTAGGAAAGAATAACCCCATGTACCAGTACAGGTTGAGGAACAAACTGTTAGACAGTACTGTAGGGGAAAAGGACCTCAGAGTCATAGTGGACAACAGGATGACCATGAGCCAGCAATGTGCCCTCATGGCCAAGAAGGACAGTGGCATCCTGGGGTGTATTAGAAGGGCTGCGGACAGTAAGTGGAGAGAGGTTCTCCACCACATCTGGAATATTGTGTCCAGTTCTGGACCTCATTAATGTTTACAAGTAGATAAAGGGTGGGTGTCAGGAGTATGATGCCAGGCTGTTCTCAATGATGTCCAGTGATAGGACAAGGGGCAATGGGTATAAGCTGGAACATAAGAGATTCCAAAGAAATACAAGGAAGAATTTCTTCACTGTGAGGGTGAGGGAGCACTGGGACAAGCTGTCCAAATGGGTTGTTGAGTCTTCTTCTCTGGAGACATTCAAAACCCACCTGGATGAGTTCCTGTGTGACCTACTCCAGATGGTCCTGCTCTGGCAGGTGGATTGGATTAGATGATCTTTCAAGGTCCCTTCCAGCCCTTAAGATTCTGTGATTCTGTAAAATTTTTAATTCCAAGTTAAGGTAGTTGATCTGATGGCATATATGTACTTTTTTCAGTTCATAAGTGAAACTTTGTAATTTGGACTGGGAAGGTTGGGGTATTTGAGGGAGAAGATAGGGGAGTTAATAAAACAAAGGTTGCAAAATGCAGTGCAAAACTTCTACACACCATGATCGCTGGTACAAACTTACCACTGCCTTTTAAGGTGTCCATCCACAAGTTGTCAAGAGAATTTGGGGCTAGAAGGTTGTGTGGAAAACAAAGCCTAGAAGTTGTCCTGGAAATTACCTCCTTAGATTTTGGCAGTTTAAGATGGATAACTGGCAGGAGGAGCCTTCAGTGCGAGTGACTGTGAAACTGTGTCACATGAGGATGTTTTTATTTCAGATTAGGTTTAGAGATCGCACCTCACACTTTTTTTACACGGTTTTTGTCAAAGTAGAGGAGAATTAAGGAGACATTATTATATAGTTTTAACTACATAATGAATTAACCCAGCCAGCGACTAAACACACATTCACTTGATCTCTCCTTTTTCCCCTGCCTTGGGGGTTGGGGAGGAGAACTGGAAAAAAAAGTAAGACTTGTGGGTTGAGATAAGAACCATGTAGTAACTAAAACAGGACAAAATTTCATTTCAATAATAATATATTATAATAATAATAATGAAGTATAACAAAAAGAGAGAAACCAAACCAAGATAAAGACAAATGATAACCAATGCACTTGTTCACTGCCTGCTGACTGATAACTGAGCAACCATCCACCCTTTCCTGCGAACTCCCCTCAGTTTGTATATTGGACGTGATGTGTAGTTTTGAAATCAAAGACTATGTGTCTGTGACTGTGAAGACCATGATTCATCTTGAGTCTTGATGCCTTATGAAGTAATAAACTAAAAATCAGAGTCCTAGCTACTTCAGTAGTAGCCAGTAGTAGCAGGTACATGATAGAGGAAGCCACCAGGAATTCTCCCTTAATATTAGAATGACAATAGAAATAAATAAAATCTTGTGACAAAAACTAAAGTTCACTTGGCAGGTATTTCTTTAGGTAAGAAGCAATGGCTTTCTCTGCTTGTGTTCTATCTTCACACTGTCATATTGTGACCTTATAGTCTTACCGTTTGTGAGGAACTAGAAATTTAATTAGACGATGTGTTTAACAAGAAATGCGCTGATTGTCTAATAGGGACTCTCATAATCACATGTCAGGATACTGCACCTCTCCATTGACTATGAATCCTACAGCATTAGTTTCCAGACATTAAAGCCAGACAGTTTAGCCTATGTGGAAGTGATCCTTCCTCTCAAACATTCCACCATGTCCTCAAACCAACCAAGATATCAGTCATCACTATCAATGCACAGGATAGGTCCAAGATGCAGTGCAGCAGATAAGCCTGTCCTCCCACTCCATCTCTTTTCTTAGGCTCTGAACATAAGGAAACAGAGGGCTTAGGAATGAGGATATTTAGTACTGAGAGCAAAAGATGGAGGACAAAAGAGCAGCAACAATGGGTGGAAAACTGCCTGAACTAGTCCCAGTTGTGATTTCTTCCGGGACACAGTCATGAATCATCTAACAAGTTCATTGTTTGTGACATCCTTCTTCCTGACTTGTCCGTCTTGTCAGAATAAAGTCACAAAGTCATAGAATAACTGCTTACAATTCTTTCCGAGACTTAGGAGTAAGAGGTGATTTGTGTTAAGTGTACGAAAGTGCAAACTAGTTTTTTGAGATTAACGCTAATTGTTCCACGTAGTATTGTCTCCCATTTATTTTACTCAGGAACAAAACTGTACATGTATTCTTTTATCAGAGGCTGAGAGTATGTCAGCAAGGACAGAACAATTAATGCTATGTGTTGTGCTAAATTTACCTTAAATGACTTTTTCAGAAAGCAATGAGTAGACGTCGTTACGGTGTAGACATTATTGGAGACCCACTTAAATGTAACTTGCTAGCTCCTAAAATGCTGAGTGTATGGTGTATCTTCAGGATGAAAAAAATGTATTAATCATGAAAGATAATTGTTATAGTATTCAATATTTTTGTCTAATTCTGGTTAATGGAGTATTAACTGACTTGAGATATCAGGCTCATGTCTAATCAGCCAGGTCAGTAGTGTTTGTCGTTTTTTTTAGAAGGATGAGGTTTTCCTTAGCCTGGCTAATTGTTCCGTATTGCAGATGAAAATGTGAAATGGAGACATGACTTTTTTTTCCCTTCACATTCCTTTGTGAAGGCTAGAGAGAATTCCTGTACTCTGTTACAGAACTTATTTTATTTCTGATCTAGTATTTCTGCCAGTTTGTTCTGTATTGCTTTGGACTTATGGTCAAGTGTAATAGGTTTTTTTTCTGTGTGCTAGTCATCACTCTTCTTTTTCCATGTGGTGTTTTTTTGCTTACTTGGCATTTTACACTAATTTCAAGCCTTATATTCTGCTCAGTTTTACAGGACCATACAGATATTTCATCATTTGATAAGGACATTTGTATAGAAATTCTAGAAAAGTTTCATCCCTTGATTGTTACTACCTTAGGTAGCTTTTTGCATTAAATGTTGTAAAGTATCAAGAAATTGTATTTGCGGTTTATTTCTGTGAATAAAATCATTATGGAAGTTGCAAAATTATTTGCCTGATGCAGTTTGTCTGGACATATCCTTAAAGAGACAGATCTGCTTCAGATGAAGATACACTGAACTTGATTTTTTAAAATGCTATTAACCTTTTGTTTTTACAGAAAAACCTGATAATAGCAGTGGCAATTCAGATTGCTTCTAGTCACAAGGCACTCTTTTTATGTACTTATAGCTTTTCTGAAATGATACCACTGAGATGAAATTTTGCATTGGGAAAACTCATTTTGGAAACGCCTTTTTAAAAATTCATTTTTGGAGATTTCAAGGAAAAGATTCAGTAGCTTCACAAGATGTGCTTTTCACTGATTTCTTTGATTTTTCTTTCCTCAGTGATTAAATGAAAAAAAAAAAAGAACAAACCTGTTATTGCAAACTTAGTATATGTTTTTTCCTCTACAAAAGCATGCAGTATTAACATCTACAAAATATTAATTCACCTGTACACATGGTGCCTAATAATGAGTGGAGAGATGTTTGAGCTTGGCCACTAAGTTTATCTATCCCCTGTCCACTCACTGTTTGTTGCTGTATCTCAATTTGTCTCAAAGCAAGTGGTGTATTCTAGTCTAGATCTGTAGACTTGAGCAACATTTCCTGCAATGCCATTCCTTTGTGGCTCTGAAACTTTCTATGAGATCAGTTTGTGAAAGGAAGGAATGAACTGTTTCCTGAGTTTTTCTGTGTTCACACTACTAGCTTCTAAATATCCTGTGGGTGAAGTAAGAGTCAACATCTAACAGTTATGTCAATGAGTGTGGAAAACAATTTGAACAGGACTTGGTTCCAGATGAAGAAACATACATGTGGCTGCATGTGCTGCCATGATGTCCAAACTGCATTATATACAGCAGTCATCTAATACAGCCAGTGGGGCCTGCAGCTGAACTCACTTTTTATGCTCCATTGACTGTAATGACTAGATTTCTAGAGATTACAGCAGGGTTTAGGTGTCTACGTAGCAAAACCTGAATTTAGTTGTCTTAATTTTAAATTGTCACTGCATTAGTGACATTCTCAAGTGATGGCTAAGTGAATGAACTTTCAGACAGAAAACCAAGAGCTATGCCAGCAAGTACTGCTGCTGAGCCAAGTAGTTGTATTGCTTCTTGCTTAGGCTGTGATAATTTGCAAGTGATTAACACGGTGTTGCTTTATGTGTAGAAATAGGTGAAGTGTTTCTCCCAAAGGGATACTGATGCTCTGTTAAACCATTTGGTATGAAGCACATGTATGTGACAGCAGAGGGGTTTTTGTCACTTGCCTTCATCTTTCCTTCCGTCATTCTCATGACTGCTTATAGACTCAGTCATTTTCTGAATGACACAGCAGAGACAGAGAGTACCAGTAGAGTGGAGGATGAATAATAGGGATTTGGGGCAAAGGAGTTTAGGGGAAAAGACTTTCGAAGAAAAAGAACATATTTGGAATAAATAGGAAAGCTGGACAGAAATAGATTGTGAGAAAGTGTAGAGATGAAAGGGAAGAGATGTCGTAGGGCATTGAGGTTGGAGAGGAGGATGATAGGAGTTGGAAAGGGAAATGAGATGAACAGCAGCTTAATGATTGAATATAAGATTGTTAGATCAGATAATCTGTGTCTGATCTGGGGTTTTTTTGAACTTCAATATCTGTTACTGGCATAGAGCTAGAGCAATCTCTGTCATAGTGATGACTGGCACCGGGAGCTCCAGGAAGCAATTTTTAAATGAATAAATGAAAGAATGGAAGTTCCCTGAGTAATTATAGTCTTGACACTAAAGCGCATTGACATCTAGCATTATATTGCAGAAAATAAAGCTGAATGGGACCCTGAAGCTTACTTTGTCTATTCTGTTGACCAAAAGCCTTACCATCTACATGGTTACTCACAGATGCTTATACAACTTGTTCTTATCAATTGCCAGTAATTAGACTTCCAAAACTACCTTCAGGAATCTATTCTACTGTGCTTGCTCAGAGATACTAGATCCATATGTTCAAGGCAAATTTTCTGCTGTGACAATTTTGAAACCTTTTAGTCCTTGTCCTGTCTATGGTGATCTACAACATAATTTATTATTTTCATCTTTGTAGCTACTTTTTATAGAGGAGTATGTGCCCTTCCTCCAGTGGCAAACTCTTTACTACTACCTTTTCCCCCTTTGTTCTTGCTTATTCAGATGTAAATGTTACTCCCCTCAATTAAAGACAAAAGATTTTGAAAACATTCTTCAAAAGTGATTGAATCACTTTTATTTATTAGGTTACTTTTCCTTATTTTTCACATGATGCTGTCGTGATCTGAATAATATTATAACTCATTATTTTTCATCAAAGTATTACTCTGTCCTTTGTGGAAAAAGACTGTCACAGCTTTTGGTGATGACAAGATGCCTTTCAACTTAAAAATATAAAATATGCTTGGTATTTTATTTTTCACATGCCAAAATAGTTATATAAAGTAGCCATTTCATCATCTTTCACTGTAAGTTTAGGACATTACCATTTCCAAAATATTTTCCTTCTCAGTTTTGTTAGGGTTTTTTTTCTTCTCTTCCATATCTTTATATGGAAAGGAGATAAGAGATTGCTTGTTGTCAATGGCTGTTGTTTATTTTTCAACAGAAAGAATTAGCACGGAGTTTCTTACAAGACTTCTCCCTAGCTTGCTTTCCACTTTGTCAGTGGAAACTGTTTTCTCTGAGGGAGTCTTCAGCAATCCTAGATTCAGTATTATTCTTGCAAGACCACAGCGTGATATTATTACTATTTTAATGCGCAACCAGATTTGGGCTGCAAATCACATTAGCAGCTGTGTGATCATACATTACTTGAACTACATGGTGAAATATGTACATCATTGAAGAAAAATCTACATGTTATTTTCTGCTGAAAACAGATAAGTTAAATTCTTTGTCACATCAAATTTAATATATTGGATCACATCTGCTAAAAGATTATTACACTAGAAGGAGGCAATGGATAATTTATTGAAATACCCCTGCAGGGAGATAGCAGACTATCTGGTTAATATAGAGGAATGTTTGATGGTTACTCTGAAAGCTCCCTGGTGAATCCTTTAACATAGGAGTAGAATGGGAGATAAAAATGATTGCTCATTACATAATGTTTACTGTGTTATATTGTTGCCTAACAGATGAATATTATTTATGTTAACAGTTCCTTTCCAGATTTTATATTGATATCCTGCTGGTTTAGAGCTGATATATAATTGTAATGAAAATGAGAAGATAATACTTTTTGTATTGGAAGGTGGCAAAAAGATTCCTCCAATGTCTCACCAAAGTCAGATATAAGGGGAAAGATGTCCTATATTTGTGCCACAAGCTTGTAAGATTTTCATTCACTTTTTCTTCTGAGGTATTTCTGTCTCATCTCCTCACAAACTCAAAGGAGCTGTGGAAACTGTCTCCCACAGGCAGTAAGAGCTCTTTGGTGCATGAGAAAGCTTCTTTCCTTTGCCTTGAAGGAATTTCACTATTGCCATGCTTACTGAATTTGAGAGGGACCAAGTGCTTGTACATCTTTCCATGATTACTGAAAATCAATAAGCTGACAAATAACTGTCCTCTCTAACTGAATTCAGAGTTTCTGTGTAACTGGCTAGTCTTAGGTAAAGATTTTCCTTCATGCCAGAAGACCTGAGAGTTGACATTTAGTTGTGATTTACATAATTTCTCCTACGTACAGCCTTCTTACTTAGAGAACAGGAATAAACCCAGTGTTTGGTGGCAGTATCCAGCTGGAAGCTGCCCTGATCATGTACCCAGAGAACTGACATGCCTCAATTTTTCTGCTAACAACAAATGACGGTTTCATGTAGCAGCTGTGAGCTCAACCAACTTAAAAGGCCCTTAGGGATACTTGCTTTTATTGTCTCCATGGGCTGATGCTTCTGGGTTCATCCACACCTACTGTTGAGCAAGCCAGGCTTTAGAAACAGCAATGACTTCTTGAAAACTGAACTGGCATATTTTTACAAAATAAAAACAAAATCTAACAAATCTTTTGTATATTATGGATTAATCTTTGGAGGCCTAGCGTTAGAAATTTCTGATCATAGCTATTAGTCACTGTGAAGTCAAGGTCAGGGATGACAGCATCCTTGCTGTCATGATGAAGGCTGGTTCTGTAAGTTTTACTGGGTTCAGGGGTTATGAATGCTTGGAACAGGACCAGTGCTGTGGTTCTTTTTCATTATCACTATTAACTGCATGAAAATGCAGTAAAGACTTCACTTTCCTATGAAATTAATAATATTAATGTAAGAAATAGCAAGATTAGAATAGGACACAGATTTAAAAGTATTTGTACTCTTTTGTTCGTTAGCCAGAGATAATGGACACAAAAACCATCTATATCATATTTTGTTTTAAAAAGCACAAAGTAAAAAAAAAAAAAAAAGCACATTGGTCACTTCAGTTTCACGATAATTACGTTCATTATGTGTGTTATTGTGTGCTTGAGTATAAATGCTTAATTTCAAGTCGTAGGGTACAATGAAAACCAGAATCTCAGAATGGTAGGGGTTGGAAGGGAACTCTAGAGATCATTTAGTCCAACCCCCGTGATCAAGCAGGTCCATCTAGATCAGGTCACACACGAACACGTCCAGATAGATTGTGAAGACCTCCAGAGAAGGAGACTCCACATCTTCCCTGGGCAGCCTGTGACAGGGCTCTGTCACCCTCACAGGAAGGAAGTTTTTCCTTAAGTTTCAGACTTCTTGTGTTCCAGCTTTTGTCCATTATGCCTTGTCCTATCACTGGACACTACAGAAAAAGGTGCCACCCCATCCTCTTGACATATACATTTATATATTTTTAAGTATTAATGAGGTCCCCCCTCAGCCTCCTCTGAAGTGATTAGGAGAACAAAACCAGTATATTACAGTATGGTATTTGGTGGTTCATTCTGAAAAAGAACTGAACTATATGTCAGACGATTTTTTCCATCTTCTTAGTAGCTAATGACTTGGAAAATTACAGTCACTTCTATTATAAGAAGGATCAACAAGGATAGAATAATGCTAATACACCACTTCTTTAGTATGTTTCCTTTACATTTTTGTAAACACTCTTGGGAAATAATTAAATGAAATTTAGTAGGATATGTTCAATCCTGCTTAAATTCTATTTGCTGGCCACCACTCCCCACCTGAAAATCAATAGCTTCTATTTAACTGTGTGTACCAATGCTGCAGAATAGTCTATAATGGTAAAAAAAAGTCTATGTAGAGCTGACTGAGTTCACCGTTGAACATGATGGTAAAAGTCTTACAGAGAAAGAATGAAAGGTAGTCAAGTTTTTCTTTTTTCTTGCTGGTCATACAGAAGCAGCTCAGACTCATGAGATCCTCTAATGGGCCTTATATTGGTTTACCATTATCTAAAGCACTGGTCTTTCTCTGATGTTTAATGTAGATTAAGTGGTTGATCTGCCTGCTCTTGTGTATGATCAGAATCTCAGAGAGAAAGTGCCATTTAATGAATCATGAACATGGCTTCCAGTAGTACTTGATGGCTCTTGCTCTTCTTGAACAGTGCACCTGAGGACTTGTGAAACAGAACAAAACATGGCTAGTTTCAATACCCTGTTATCCAAAATAATTGCTACAGCATTGCAGCAGTCTTGTGATATTAAGCTCTATAGTGTTTGGGTTTAGCTCTATACATACCACTTGCAGCATTCCTTGTTTAAACTTCTACAGAGAAAATATGAATTTTACTATTTTTATGCTATTAATGACTTATTGTCCATAGAGGGGGGAAAAAGAGTAATGCACAATTGAAACAAAAATATACACTATTGATTACAGATATACGTAACTAGTAGTTACATTGTCTTCCGATATAAGTTTCCTTTATGTCGTAAAGTTGTATTTTTCCTAATGGAGTGCAAAAGCAAAGTTTAGCTATAGCAAATGTGGAGAAGAGAAATTAACTGCTGTCATATCTTTTAGTAGGGTATTTGCGGGTTCTTTTAACATTTAGTGTGCTTAATGCAATGAAACAGACATTGTGTAAAAGTGAACTGCTGTGAAGTAAATAGCTGTTTAAATTGATGTAATTTACTCCAATTTGCTTCAAACACAATTTACTTTACACAATTTACTTCAAGACTGGCTTGCTACACACTGCGGCTGCTGTGCTGCTGTGTGATAGCTTGCTAAGTTGTGGAAACTTGATCAGTTAAAGAGGTCTTGATCAGAGATTTTGACATTGAACTCTATTTTCAGCAGAAAGTTGGACTACATGACTTTTTGAGTCCCTCCTACACTGAGTAACTATGATTTCCATCACCTCTTCTAATTGCTTTAGACAAAGAAGTAGTCATATATAGATAAAACTTTAGAAATTAATAAGGTCTCCTGGTAATTATATTTTTTTCATAATACTATATAAATGTGGAAAATTAACCGTTCTTTTTGTTCTTCCATGTCAGTTGACTATTTGGAAAAAATTCCTTGACAGACTGAATTGATGACCTGTGGCCGATTGCATGAGGTTCAACAAGCCCAAGTGCTGGGTCCTGCACTTGGGCTGCAACAACCCCATGCAATGCTACAGGCTTTTGGCAGAGTGGCTGGGCAACTGTCCTGCAGAAAAGGACCTGGGAGGAGTGGTCGAGAGCTAGCTGAACATTAGACATCAGTGTCAGAATATCAGTATTCTGACTTGTATCAGAAATAGTGTGGCCAGGACGACTAGGGAAGTGATTTTCCCCCGTACTGCTGAGGCTGCATCTCAAATACTGTGCGCCATTTTTGGGCCTCTCACTACAACAAAGATGTTGAAGTGGGGGAGTGTGTCCAGAGATGGGCAATGAAGCTGGTGAAGGGTCTGAAGAACAAGTCTTATGAGGAGCAGCTGAGGGAGCTGGGGTTGTTTAGCCTGGAGAAGATGAGGCTGAGAGGAGACATGGTCAGTGTCTACAGCTACCTGAAAGGAGGTTGTAGTGAGGTGCAGGTTGATCTCCGGTAATACATGATAGGACAAGAGGAAATGGACTCAAGTTGCATCAGGGGAGATTTAGATTGGAGGTTAAGAAAAACTTTTTCACTGAGAGAGGTCTTAGACACTGGAACAAGCTGCCCAGAAAGGTGGTGGAGACACATAGAGGAGTTGCTGAGGCACATGGTTTAGTGATGAGCCTGGGAGTGTTAGGTTAGTGGCTGAGCTTGATCTTAAAGGCCTTTTCCAACCCAAATGATTCCATGATTCTATATGAGATGAAAAGTGCACTATCAAAGACTTGACCAAAGAGTTATTCAGTTTGAATGACTGAAGACTTAATTTTCATACTGGAGTTTGTGATTGTATTAAGTAAGAAATTGCTTTTTATTCAGTTTGTTTTGAAACTGTCTTATTTGAAAGTCATGTACTTTACTGGCATGGTAGTAGTGGCTAGTTAAAGGTTACTCCAAGCCATTGTGGTGAAATACAAAAGTAGTACTGAACTGTGTGTTTTTAAAATATCTTCTAGCTAAAAAGAAGAAGAAGCCAAAGCTCTTAAACAAGTTTGATAAGACCATTAAAGCTGAACTAGATGCAGCAGAAAAACTACGTAAAAAAGTAAGTTTTGAGAGTTTCACTCAGTGCTGTAGATGATGGACAAAAATGAATACTAACTTACATAAAGGGAGGATTACCTTTAATTTTTATGAAATTAACTTTTTAAAATGAAATGTTCAGTGCGTGTTTATCCTTCAAGTTTCAGTCCTCCTGGATAGTTTATGTTACCTTTTTTTTAAGTCATAAATGTATGTCTGTTCATCTATATTTGCTCACTGTCAACCTTAAAAATATTTAACTTGACTGTAAAATTCCTACTTTCAAAAAAATGCTTAAATTAAACACATGGAACAGGGTTAGTTCTGTCCTATCACTGTTGTTGATTTGAATATTGAAGTCAACTATTATCAGAGAACTTAAATAATATATGAGTTCATATGGATCTCTCAGTAAGGGTTCATATGCTTCATGAGCATTAGGTGCAAATTTTTTTAGTAGATATTGTTTCTGTTTGGATTCTGTGTACATGCTGTGAGTGTGTCTGTCTCCCTACAGCTGCTTAGAGCATAACACAGATATTCCTGCCTCTCACCAGTGGCAGCAAGACCTTAACATCAGCTTAACATCAGTTTGCTAGCTCTGAATTTAATAACTTGACTGTGAAAAATCAACAAACAAAAACCCCAAACAATAAACACGAACTCTGCAGTTATCTCCTCTGATAAGTTCTAATTTTATTCTTTTGAGTGTTTCAGAAAATAAGGTCTTTGCAGAGATGTCTCATGTCCAGATGTGAGATTAAATAGTTATGCAAGACTATATGATTGTTAGAAATGAGAGGTCTTGAGTCTTTTGATTGTAAATCTTGTAAAAACTCTATGATATGCCTCATAGACACTCCTAGCACATGGAGAGCATCTGCGGGTCTTTGTTGTGTGCTGGATTTGAGATGGCTGAGGAATGAGACACACTGTTTTCAGTACAGTACAATAAAAAGCAGTCACTGCAGGTGTAGGATTATTCTTGATTTTCAGAAGACTGACTGCCGTTTTAGCTTTATGTTGTATCTATGCATCCCAAAATTCCTGTAGGTCTATGATGGGGCTGAAGGGGCTGCTGCATAGAGAGCACAAACCTCAGGCTGCCACCACTGCTGCTCTTCACTAGGAGCCTTGTTTACCTGGTTAGAATGCATAAATTAAAAGTATTTTCATGCTTCTTGTTACAATTGGTCTATCAGAGTAAGGAATAACAGAAACTATTGATGAGTTAGTTGTGCGACTCCCTTTTTCCACCTGTGTCTCTTTACAGGCCATCATGTTTGTCCTGTAGGAAGCATGATCAATTTTGCAACAAATCAGACGTGTAATATTTTAAGATAGCAAGATGGTTGTGTATAGTAGTCCACTCCTGTTTATAAAGCTGTAAGAATTGGAAATGGCAGTGAGATCTGATTCCAAATTTTGCCAAGCAGTGCTTAGCTCCATATTAGCACTGCAGCTGGTTCTTCACAACTTCCATCCTTACCTGCTAGCCACCGTCAATCATGAGAATACCGTAGTTACACTTGGACTTTGTATGCAATAGGGAAGAGACAGAGGGCATGTGTGAGATGTCCTGAGGGACATCATTATGCAAAACATTTGGAAGAAACAGCCATACACTGTGGATGAATCTACAATATTTCCCCTAGAAAAACTGTAGATATGATACCATTCAGCATGTGACGTATGCAGGGAGGAAATTTCTACATATATTTAGAACCTCCTTTCTACTCTCTGTCACATTCAGTTTGGATTTTGTTATTAGCAATAGGATATTTGCATTTTTGTAGAGGCAGATTATTGCCATCTCAGCAATTTTTCCATCCAACAAAGGGAAAGTGGGTAAAACAAAACTATTCATTTTAACCATGGGAAGTAGACAACATTGATTCATAAATAATAACACATTTCTCTTAAGTAAGCAGGCAATCCCAACAAAAATATGAGTGAAAACAGTTAATTCAATCTGTATTTTTTTCCTTTGTTTTTTAATTAGGAAAACTAATGTAGTATTAGGTCATGCATCCTTTAAAGAATTCCTGATAATATCTCTACTTTCCAGGGAAAAATTGAAGAAGCTTTGAAGGCCTTTGAAGCGCTAGTCGATCAATATCCACAGAGTCCTCGAGCAAGATATGGGAAAGCACAGGTACTAAATAAAAGCCATAAATGTTGAAATAGATAAAATAAGCCTTTCTTAACAATAGAGTTCTAATCCTCAGTCAGACTTCATTTATAATTTTATTGTTTTTATGTTTCCTAGAGAAGGAAAGAATTACGTAATCTGTCATAATCTACCTGTTTCAGTCCTTTGTTCTTCCTGAATTACTATGGGAGCTTTCGTCTAACTTTAGTCCAGTGCCAAGTATAGTAAATAACACCAAAAAAAAGATACATTCTGTAGATCTGATGAAAACTGTTAGATGAACAGTGAAAGAGAAATCCCAGCTAATGTCCCAGTGCAGAACTTAGCTGTTACATTCTATTTGCTGCAGCTGATAAATAAACATGTCAGTCAGCTCTGGGCTGAATGCTGTTTTTTGCTTAGTAGAGAAGGACATTGAGAGGTTTTTATACAGGTATGTTAAAGAGTAAAGAACACAAATTCTTAAGCAAGGAGGTTTAAATGTTTGGAGTTTTTTTTATATAAAATGAGTTCTGTTTAAAGTGTTCCCTTCAAACACAAAAAAAAATCCCCCAAAAACCACACGACCAAAAACCCAAGCATCAGAAAATAAGTTCTGCATTAGTAATACTTTTGAGCCATGTTGGGATGTTTCAGAAGAGAATAATCCTTGTATTTTTATAAATACTAGGATAATCCTCCTGTACTAGGTGTAATAAGAGACTGCCTGAACTCATGTTAATCAAAATGAGCGAAGTGAAGCTCTCACTGTAGAAGGGAATTATGCTAATATACAATTAATGAAGCACTTGAATTGGAGTTACAACTAGTTTTCACATGGATAATAAGTCATGCTAAAACCAAAGCTATAATAAACAAAAAACTATCACACAAGCTCTTGATACACGGGAAACCAAATATTATGCTCACCTTGTGAAGGATAGTCTGCTGAACTATCTAAAGACAGAACTGCAAAAAGATTCCAGGTACTTATTACAGCATATACTCCTAACACAGTCGAAACCGTTGCATTTAAAGTGTATGATAGATACAACAGCAAATTTACATGGATGAATAAGAGCTTCTGCACCTGCAGTGCTTGTGATGTGTCTACACTTTGCTCTACTAATAAAGAACACAAGCCAGTAAAAATAGAAGTATTTGGGAGGAGTGTGTTAAACACACGAAAATGCATGCATTTGTATAAAAGATTGGAAGCAATGCTTTAAGAATTTAAAACTTGAAATATAGTCTCTTTGAGGGTTTATTCAGCTGTGGAAACAAATTATGAAAATACCATACCACAGGTAAAATCCATCAAAGCTTCCATCAGCTTCGTGAGAAGCTGTAATTTCACAATAATTCTCATATATCCTCTGCTCTGCTCCTGAGCTTGGTGAACAAATTCTGAAACAAGTTCTGAAAGAGCTGTTAGATAGATTGCTATCAAGATGTGCAGAAGTAAAGCTAATTCTTATTTAATTTTCTAGGAAAGGGAAAATAAATTTTGTCAAAATATATGAGGAAAAAAAATGTTGGTGTGTTTTGATCTGTTGAGGCTTAGTATACAGGAATAATCCATAAACAACAATTTACTTTTCTTTCACATTATTAAAACAATTTTTTCATTTATTTTCAAAGCAGAAATTTTGACTTCTACAAATATTAATCAAAAACCTGTGTTAATGTTTGTTTGCGCTTCCAAACATCTTGGAGGAAACAAGAATTAAAAGTAATTAGAATCTACCTTACCATAAAGCACAACCAAATAAGTTTTCCATATTTTGGCATCGTTATGCCAACATTATAGAGATTAAAAATAATTCTAAAGTTATTCTCAGTTTAGTTGCTGCATAGTTTATCTTTTAAGAAAACAAAGATATTTGTAAGACTAATGGATTATTATGTGTTCTAATGATGGCTTTGTAATTCTAGTCTGAAGATGACTTAGCTGAGAAAATAAGAAGTAATGAAATGCTGCAAAAAGCTATTAACACATATGATGAGGTGGTTAGTCTGCCAAACGTCCCTTCAGATCTGATAAAACTGAGCTTGAAAAGGGAAGCAGACAGGCAGCAGTTTCTTGGTAAGTTTTGAGTGATGCAGAAATTGTGTGAGCGAGACTGAATGGAAAGTAACTAAGGAAATAAAAATGCCAATTCCATTGAATTTGCAGTGGTATTTGTGTTCCTATCTCTTAAATGCTTATGAAAAATACTTTAAAGTTTTTCTATGGAAGTAGTGTATGTAATGCTTGTATGATGACAATGAACTGTTGACAACAGTGCACTAAGTGCTAAGAGAAGCTGTGATGGGAGGTGGTAATTTTTTATTGACAGAGAAGGAAGAAAATGTTATTCTTTTTCTACTGAAACTGAGGAAAATCAGGAGGAAATTAATTTCATGCACAGTGTGATAATTGGACCCAGAAAAAACTTTTTGTAAACATAGACAGGAATGGAACTGAACTCGGGGATAACATCTGAAAGTTAGGTCTCATTTCTGTGCTGTACGAGAAGTGATGATTAGAATACGAGGCACAGGCAGCTTTGGTGGAGAAAAGAGTTCTGTTCCCATGGGTTGGATTTTGGTAACTTATTTTGATCTTGCTGTTCCTCGACCACACCTCATCTTGAAAGTTGCGGGAAATACTTAGTTTTAAGCATTTAAATCATGATTCATTTTATAATAGAAATATAGTAGAACTATTGTTAAATTCTAAAAATGTATTTAAGTAGTCAAGACTGACATTATTTTGATATGTTTACCAAGTTTTGTCAAGCACTTTGGCATCTGTGTATGAAAGAGCACCCAAAGCACAAAGAATATTGTTTGCAGCTACACTATAAACACTTCTCCACTAGAGGTTACCATAGCACTGCATGATAGACACTCACAGTGGTTTCCTGAAATGGTCCTTGTACTAAACCCCCGGTGACAACCAAGCAGCTGAATATACTCCTACCTGCACAAGGTTTTTTTCAAGTTTGGCCTCTTGATAAGTAGTGAAAGTGGAACACCTGGATCTCATTTGTGTTTTCTTAGTCATTGTGAAAGCATCTTGGCACTGTTACTCATATCTACAGTTACGAGTATTGTGTTACAAGTTACAGTTATATCTACATTGTCTTGTTCAATCAAATTAGGTCGTATGAGGAGTTCCCTGATTACTCTACAGAAGTTAGTTCATCTGTTTCCCAGTGATACTTCATTCAAGAATGACCTTGGTGTTGGTTACCTCTTGATAGGAGATAACAGCAATGCCAAGAAAGTATATGAAGAGGTGAGTTTCCATTCCAAACAGGGAAAAATATTTTTTGCATTCATATGTTCATACTAAAGATTACTTGCTTTTAACTCCTTTTTGTTGTTAAACATTTTGCATGCCAGGTTTTTAAGCATGAATAGAGATATGATTTTTTTCTAGTGAAGTTCTTAATTATCTTCTAATTTTAATTCAGATTTCCTGGTACTGTCATGCTAAAGGTTTTTTTCCACATAGACAGAGAAATGCAAATGTTTTTCATAAGCTTAATAATATTTGATTTCTTATACCTTCTGGTAGCCAGGTTTGGAATATATTTATAATGTATGAAAGTAGTGCACAGTATAAAAAAGATGTCTTGGCAAGACACAGAAACAGAAGTAAGCCTATTTCTTTACAGGAATACTGCCTCTAAATATGCAATGAAGTAGTTCAGTACTTACACAGCTATTTAACCTTTGGTTATTTGTATTTGTAACCAGCCTACATTGTGTTTTTCTTTCATGGTGCTTCTAGTGTGGACAGTTCACTGTGTTTATATTTCTATCTTATACTACGATTATCAGGCTGGGAAAACTTCACCTCCGAAAAGGGCTACTCTGCTCCTGTGATCTAGAAACCCTGTTAACATCTGGAAACTCTCTGACAGATGTAGAGCTTAACATTACTGGTAGAACAGAAACTGTCAGAACCTGATCAGAGATTATTTTGTTGATGCTGGCACACTTGTTGCAGTGCTTGTTTAGTACAGACATGGTACAGTGGCTGAATATGTAGATTAAATAATTAGTACCACCTCCTGAAAATAAAGGTCCAGTTTTCCATCCCCTACATCTGAGAGTCTGAAGGGATTCTCATTTCAGGTGGCTTCTCAAAGACAAGGAGGACATTTAACCTCAGGGTTGGAAACAGGAGCTGAATTTTGATATTACCATTTTTTTTTCCCTCAGGCTCCTGTGGTAGTTCCAGATGTTGCTAGAAAAATATTTGCTTTGCTACTTTGGCTACTTTTTAGGTCCCTCCATAAAACATTTCTGTTAAATGATTTTTGGCCTACTGTCAAAATTTCTTGGAGGATTGGAAACATCAGCTTTTAAAGATAGAATATATTAACTGATCCTGCTTCTCAAGCTGCAAGGAACTTGAAAAAACAAAATCATACTCCTTTGGGGCATTTTCCTGTACAATTTTTCAATATTTCACTGCAAACAATATAGTTGCTGTAATTTCGCAGTATCAATAATCACACAACTTTTTATAAATCGAAGAAGATAATGAGTTTGCTATAAAATTGCTTTGATATTTAGATATACTTCAGAGAAGTATATACTACTCTAATTAAGAACAGATATGTTTCTGTAGATTTTATCCAGCGTAATTACTCTGTTTTGCAGTTCACTAACCACTGAAATAGAATAGATCACAGTGGTGTTCTGTCTTTGTAAAAGAGCAACAAATAATTACTTCCTAAAAGGAGCTGGATTTATTCTTTTTAAAAATCATCTGTGTTCTGTGCATATTCTGGGTGTTCCTCAGACTGAATTCCAATACTGTGTTGTAATTTTTTTTTCTGGATAAATTTACATAAAGAATTTTAAGAAAGGAAACAGTCAAAGAAACAGGGACAAGCACACGTGTACCTGCATTTATTCTTGGTTATACTAAGGGCTTCTTACATGATTTTGGGCAGATTTCTTAAAGGCCGAATGGTCTCCTCTTGAGTGCTTTGCTCAGCTGTTGCAATTGATATTTAGAAAGCAATTGACATAAGATTTGGAACTACTGCCATATGTGTGCAGGTTCTCTGCATAGTCAATAATGAGAGTGTAAAACTGTGAGGAGTAGTTCTAGGGGCCTCCAGGAGACTTCTTCCCATGATTTTTTAAAATCCTGAGAAACTTCTCTAGTGTGATTATATCCTACTTCTCAGTAGTGTAGGACAAATTAGTCATTTGACAGAAAACATAAGAGCACAGACAAGAGCATGAACTCAGTGCTGCACAGTGGACACATAGAATCATAGAATTGTTTCATCTGGAAGAAACCTTTAAGATCATAGACTTACATTTATGAATCCTGGGTTCTGATTCCCACTGTAAGGATACTTATATTCTCTGCTCAGGTGTTTTTTAATGCAGAAGGCATGGAGCTGTAAGAAGTGAGATGAGAGCTCAGAACACATCCTCAAGAGAACATAGCCCTTGTTCGACCAAAGGCTCAGCTTTTTGCTGATTCCCTTCTGGTTCCATTCTTTTCTTTGGGGTTGCCTGTCATCTTGTGTGTGTGGTACTTGCTTCTGCTCCTCTGACAAGTTCCCAAGTACTTGAGTATTCCCAGGTTCTGTGGAGGAGACTCTACACTCCTAATTTCCCATTTCCTGGGAATCTACTAGATTCTTGCACAAAAGGTACCTGTATCCTCTGCTTCCTGTTGTAACATTTTGATCTTAATTTAGTCTATGTTAAACATGGCTAAGCACACACGACTAGCTGGACCCTTCACAGGTGCTGTTTCTCATGTTGGAATTGCAGCATATACTATTTCAGACCAGGCTAACTCTAGCTTGTATCATCTCCAAGGCATTGAATAGATGTCAAAGGAATATTAGTGAGTGAAATTTTCTGCTTTACATTTATTAAATGTAAACTTAAACTAAATGTCCACCATTCAGCTCTTATTTTCACAGAATCTTAAGGGTTGGAAAGGACTGCAAAAGATCATCTAGTCCAATCCCCCTGCCAGACCAGGACCACCTAGAGGGGCAGAGTAGAGAGGGAGGAGAACCTCTCTCCACCTACTGCCCACAGCCCTTCTAATACACCCCAGGATGCCATTGGCCTTCTTGGCCATGAGGGCACATTGCTGGCTCATGCTCATCCAGCTGCCCACCATGACCCCCAGGTCCCTTTCCCCTACACTACTCTCCAAGAGTTCATTCCCCAGCCTGTACTGGTACCTGGGGTTATTCTTTCCCAGAGCAAGACTCTACACTTGCTCTAATTTCATTAGATCTCTCCCTGCCCAACTCTCCAGCCTGCCCAGGTCTCGTTGAATGACAGCACAGCCTTCTGGTGTATCAGCCACTCCCCCCAGTTTAGTATCATCATCAAACTTGCTGACAGTGCCCTCTGTTCCCTCATCAAGATCATTAATGAATATATTGAACAGTACTGGTCTCAGCACCATGCCCTGAGGAACTTCACTAGATACAGGCCTCCAACTAGTCCCTGCCCCATTGATCACCACTCTCTGCCTTCTTCCCTTCAACCAGTTAACAACCCACCTCACTACCTGATCATCCAGCCCACACCTTCTCAGTTTTGCTGCCAGGATGCTGTGGGAGACAGTGTCAAATGCTTTACTGAAATCAAGATAAACCACATCCACTGCACTACCACCATCTGTCCACCTGGTTACATCTTCATAAAAGATCTAAAAAAGGCTATCACGCTAGTCAAACATGATTTCCCCTTGGTTAAGCTATTTTGACTGCTCCTAATGACCCTCTTGTCCTTTAAATGTCTGGAGACAAGTCTGTAGTTACCCAGCTCATCCTTCTTACCCTTTTTGAAGACTGGAGTGACATCTGCTCTCCTCCAGTCCTCAGGCACCTCTCCCATTGCAAATTTGTTTTCTCTTAGCAACTATTGAAGTGTTACAGTCACTTTTTTATTTCAAAAGTCTTAAATACATATTCCTTCTTGTAGCTACAGAAGCAATGTATATAAACACTGACAAGAGAGTTTTGTACTTAGAGCTGTTATGTAGTGTAGTCTAACTCACACAAAATGCATTTTTCTAGTATGCATTTGCCAGAATTTATACTGAAACACAAACAGAAAATGGTGTACAGCTGGAGAGGATTTCAGTTTTCCCTCTAATACTGAACTATTTTCTTTTGAACGTTAAACTTAGAGACATAGAAACATAACATAAAGAAGACCTGACACAATATAGAGCTGTTTTTGTTTTCAAAAATCTACAGTTTATGATAAAAAATAGACCAGAAGAGAACTTTATAAGACCAATTACTCTACTAATAGCACTTTTTCTGCCTGCAATGCTGAGGCCTGTCTGCATGGCTCAGTGCAGCATTATACAGACATGCGTAAGCCAGCTCTGATTGACCCATCTCAGGTACCAAAAGCAGAAATATTCACATTAATGCAGTACTCTGCCCTGGCTAATTAGCCATGGATAGCCCCAGAGGTTAATTTCTATATTCATGATTAATATTTAATTGTCTATGAGCAGTTTAGTAAAACTTATTTCTAAACATAATTAATATTGCATGCGGCAACAGCAACAGAGTAATACAATTTACATTAAATACTTCCAGTGTAATTTCTGCTGATTGTATCTCTTTGCTTCTCTTTAGGGGCTTTGAATGTAGATCCTGCCTTAATGTAACTCAGCATAGTTTAAATGAACCATCATACAGGAAATTCTATTCTCTCTTAATTAAACAGATAATTTTATCATATAGTTAAAGGAACTGTATCAAAATTATACAGTTAATAAATATTTCTGACAGTCATTTATTTCACCCTGCAGGTACAGATTTTTGGATCAAAATAACTATACACAGACTGTAGTCAAAAGTCACAAGTTGCATAAGATGATAGCGTATTCTTATACTCGGAATCAAATTCACCCTTACTGTGACTTATTATTAATTATGTGTCATATTATGGTCAAATTGATTGTTCCTTCACAGTAGCTCTTTTCTGCAAAAAAATGCTGCTCTTCTTAACTCATAATATTTTATAGTTACATTGTATTGATTTTGGTTTTTCTTGGATGTACATTGTATGTAATAAGATTGAAGAAAGCAGAGAAATTGGCCCAGGGAACTTGTTATGGTTTTGTTTGTAATTATTTTGAATGAAAAATTAGGTTAGACAGTGACTGGAAAAGGCAGAGAGAAATGACTGTAATGTGTGCAGACATTTTTTCCATGGCATAAGTTTAGTAGCTTCAAAAATGGTTTCAGGCAAGAGAAATTGCTCATCTGTCTGTAGTTTTGTATTTAGCAACTGTGCTAGACATTCAGCAGGTGTCAGCCTCTGTAATTCTACTGACTGCAGGTATCAGCCTCTGGAATTCCACTGACTGCCATGGTCTTGATCCTCAGAGATCAAGAGGATCTGTCCTGGTGAGACCACCCACCCTTATTTTAAGGAGGGAGGAGGTATAACAACAGATGAACTCAACCATGTAATTGGTACAGCATAGAGCTACAAATTATATTGAATATATACATTGTAGAAATGTGGAGCTGGAAAGTAGATCAAGACATTCTCTAATTTTCCCCTTGGCTGAAGAAAACCAAATGCACTTAAATTATCTCAGTGATATTGGGGTATTATGTCTCAGAACTCAGGCCAGCCAGTGTCAGACCTCCTTTCTTCCCCAGTACACTGATTTTCTACATTTGTCCCTGTACTCAGATCTTTGTCTTGTGCAGTTATTATAAAATATTCTTTTCCAGATATTTGTCTGTGTGTTTTCCTTTCCTGCAAAATTAAACCAGGTTTTGACTCAGATATTTTCTGAATCTTACTCAGGATACAAAATCTTTTAGCTTAGTTCAGCATGCTAGGTCTTTGGTCTTTGTCAAAGAGTGCAGCACACAACTTTACAAGAATAATTTATCCATCACCTTCTAGTGTGAAAGCACATCAAATCACTACTACGTTAGACTTTGTAATAGACCATATTGGACCATTTGATAGCTTTCCTTCGCCAAGCATGTGTGGACTCTCAGAGAGAGTGCTTCAGTTCACTGTAAGTGCTAAGAATGCCCTTTGTATTCCCAGGATGCGTACAGTCCTGTCACATGAGGCAGGTGTCACTTTAACAGCATCTTTCTCAGTTGTGCCGACCGTGCTTTGCAGTGCAATGTATTTTTCTTTTGCCAAGACTAGTTTGTCACCAGTATGAACCTTTCTTAACTGTTTCAGGTATATTCCTACACCACATTGTTCATGACTGTGCTGCACACTCATTCAAAAGCAGCCACTTTCCTTCAGAGCAGTCAAACCTGGGATATGTAACTTGGGTGTTAATGAATGGTATTAATTCTGTAATGTAGCATGCCGTAACTCAAGAGAGAGCGTAAAGAAAGGTGGACAATGGAAAAACAATGCAACAAAGTGATTCCAGTTGGAATAATTTTACTTCTGAGACTCTCGTAATAGATTTTTCCGGAGAAGCACAAAATTGGATGGAGAAAAGAAAGTACAGCCAAGACAAGAATTTATCTGGGAGTCAGCAATAGAAGATGTTGTAATTACATCACTAAATAGTAATATCTGCACAGGTTTGTTAATGTACATGTTAATACATAAATATTTATTACCTTTGCTCTTAAACAGGTTCTAAGCATGGATCCAAATGATGGCTTTGCCAAAGTGCATTATGGCTTTATCCTGAAGGCAGAAAACAAGATAGCAGAAAGCATACCCTATCTAAAGGTATTTTTCTTTTCTCTCCTACAGTAAATATTTTACCTGAAAAAATATAATTGCATTGTATAAAACACGTCAAGATAGAAGCATACCAATCATAAATCATAGTTTAAGCCACGTGTTGGAATTGTGTTGCTAGATCACTGCCTATGAACTAGAACAAGCTTATACGGCAAGACTCATCAATTCTTAAATAGCAAATATTTGGTTTATTAATGGTTAAGTGTATAGGAATGAGTCTCATTGTTTTGAGTTTGGGAAGAAATACCACAGAAACTTTAGTCTAGCTTTCATGCATGTGTATATAGGGTCAGGGGTAAGTGCCCATCTCTGAATACACCTCTGTCTTGGTGGGTCTGAGAGGAGAGACTATGCATTTGGAAAATTGTCTTTTTACTGAAGTGTTGTATTCATTCAACCTAAATTACAGGTTACCATGGTGGTCATATTTTATAGCCAATTTCATAGCCTATCTCTTGTATAGAATTACCAACCTAGTTCCAGCAATCAAAGTAACTCTTTTAGAAGTCCTGTTGAAGTTTCTCTTATACTTTGGGGTTTTTTAGGAAGGAATAGAGTCTGGTGACCCTGGCACAAATGATGGACGCTTTTATTTTCATCTGGGTGATGCCTTGCAGAGAATGGGAGACAAAGAGGTATGTATTTAATACGTTCTTGCTCTAAAGTCTAAACCTCTGATGGACTGCAGAATCCAGAAAAACTTTTAAGCACAGACTCAATGTTGAAAACATGAATAGTCCCATTGCAGTAGCAATCCAGCATATGTGTGTAGAGATCAAGATGAGCAATGGCAAAAAATATGCCATTGGTGTGACAATACAATCTCTTAGCATCCCGTGCTTTAGAACTATCCTAAACTTTTGAAGTTTGCATGAGGTAATTTGAACCAAGAGACCAAATATTTTTCAAAAATTCAGTACAGGTGCTTTTAGAGTCTGTTTTCTGCTTCTACCACTTACAACAAAGACTTTAGCTAGAGTTAGAAAAAATAGTTACATGTATATGACTGTACAAAAGTTTTCTCATAGCTCTGATAGAGAATCATAGAATTGTTTAGGTTGGAAAAGACCTTTATGATCATTGAGCCCAGCCATTGACATAGCACTGCCATATCCACCACTAAACCATATACCATATCCCTAAGTGCCAATCCAGAGGCACTTCCATGGGCACCGTGGAATGTTTCCAATGCTTGACAACCCTTTTGGAGATTTATTTTTTTTTCCCCCCTAATATCCAATCTAAACCTCCTCTGGCACAGTTAGAGGTGATTTTTTCTTGTCCTGTTACTTGTTCCTTGGGAGAAGGTGTGGAACTCCACCTCACTATAACCTCCTTTCAGGTAGTTGTAGACAGTTATATTTTCTTTCAGCTTTCTCTTCTCCAGGCTAAACAACCCCAATTCCTTCAGCTGCTACTTATAAGACTTGTGCTCAGGACCCTTCACCAGCTTCATTGACCTTTTTTGGGCATGCTCCGAACCTCACAGTCTTTCTTGTAGTGAGAGGCCCAGAACTGAACACAATATTTGAGGTGCAACGTCACCAGTGCTGAGTACAGAAGGGCAATCACTTCCTTGGTCTTACTGGCCACACTGTTGGTGATGCAAGCCAGGATGCTGTTGGCCTTCTTGGCCACCTGGGCACACTGCTGGCTCATTTTTAGATGGCTCTTGACCAACACCCCCAGATTCTTTTCCTCCTTTCCAGCCACACATACTTAAACCTGTAGCGTTGCATGGGGTTGTTGTGGCCCAAGTGCAGGACCTGGCACTCGGCCTTGTTGAACCCCATACAATTGGTCTCAGCCCATTGATCCAGCCTGTCTAGATCACTCTGTGGAATCTTCTTACCCTGAAATGTATCAAAACTCCCACCCAACTTGGTGTCATCTGCAAATTTTCTGAGGGTGCACCCAATCTTTTCATCCAGATTCTTGATAAAGACATTAAACAGAACAGGCCCCAGCACGGAGCCCTGGGGAACAACACTGGTTGTTTGGCTGCCAGCTGGATTTAACTCTGTTCACCACCACTCTCTGGGCCCAACCTGGCAGACTTTTACCCAGCAAATCATACGCTCATCCAAGCCTTGGCCAGATAGTTTCTTCAGGAAAATGCTGTAAAGGCCTTACTGAAGTCCACGTACACGGCTTTCCCTCATCTGCTAAGTGGGTCACCTTGTCATAGAAGGAGATCAGGTTAGTCAAGCAGGACCTGCCTTCTATAAACCTGTGCTGACTGCGCCTGCTCACCTGGTTGTGCTATATGTGCTGTATGGTGGCACTGAAAGATCATCTACTTCATAACCTTCCCCAGCACCAAGGTTAGGCTGACAGGCCTATAGTCCTTGGATCTTCCTTCTAGCCCTTCTTGCAGATGAGTGTCACATTTGCTGACCTCGAGGGACATCTTTGGTGAGCCAGTAGTGCTGGTAGAGGATGGAGAGTGACTTGATGAGCACCTTTGCCAGCTCCTTCAGTACCCTTGTCTGGAACCCATCAGGCCCCATAGACTTGTCCTTGTCTAAGTGGTGTAGCAGATCACATATAATTTCCCCTTGGATTATAGAGGCTCCATTCTGCTCTCTGTCTCTCAGCTCAGGGTACCCAGGACTTGAGTACCCAAAGAACAACTCACTATTGAAGACAGAGGCAAAGAAAGCATTAGCTACCTCAGCCTATTCCTCATCCTTTGTCACTATGTTTTTCCTTACATCCAGTAGAGGATGGGATTGTCCTTAGCCCTCCTTTTGCTGTTAATGTATCTACAGAAATGCTTTTTTATTGTCTTTTACAGCAGTACCCAGATTAAGTTATGGTTGAGCTTTGGCCCTTCTAATTTTCTCCCTTCATGACCTCACAGCATGCTTGTACTCCTCCTGAGTTACCTGCCTCATCTTCTAAAAGTCATAAACATTCCTTTTTTTCCCTTGAGTTACAGACAAAGCTTCCTGTTCAGCCTGGCCAGTCTTCTTCCCCACCAGCTTGTCTTTCGACACATGGGGTTAATGGTTAAATCTGCTGTAGGAAAAAATGATGGTCAAATCTCCAGTAGAAAAAGTTATCATCAACAACAAATTAGCATCTTGGCATAGAGGAGACCTTTAAATTTATTAGTGGAAAGTTCACTGTTAAGCTGTATTTTTCTCACTGACCTCACTAGACTTGCTGTATTTCAAGATTTAGTCAAGGAAACAGATCAATAGTTAAGGAACATGTGAAATTGCTATCACTGAAGGTTTGTTGAAGGTAGATATTAATCTATTAGAGCTAAATTAGAAGTAATGAATGTGGTCTTGGTAAGTGCTAGGGGAAAAGTATTCAGTATACCTCTTCCAACTATAATTTGATAAAATGCCAAATTGAATTTAAGAAGATAAATTAGAACTGTGGAAGGTATTGTAAAACAATGTGCCATTGACTTAGAATGTATAAACTGAGTGCATCCCAAACAAATACTCTCTTGGCAGAGAAGCTATGCTGTTGTAGCCATACTGAATAGTAGAGTGGCCATTATTTAGTCTTTCCACTGCCAAGATCTGCATTTGAAAAGAAAAGTTTCTCATGAAAACTCAGAATGAGCAAGGAAACCCAACCCTACTCCTTGCTGTCAAAGGCAACCCTATAACACAATTCTTCTAATAGGTAAGGATTATCAGTATTATACATTGTGATTAGAGCTTATAGATCTTAAAGAGTAACAACATTCATATTCATCAGTCAGTGGCTGAAAAAAGTAATTCATCCACCTTATCATTTGGGCTAACTCCAGACATTGCAAATGGATGCAAGACAGTAAACATGAATGTTCTATATATCCCACTGCTATTAGAATTTACATCTCGGGCAAGATACGTTACAAATCATAATACTCCCTTTTCAGAAACTCAACCAAGACAACATAAAAATTTAAAGATATACTTCATGTTACTCAAAGGTACTACTTTCTTCCTCCCTTTTTTTTTTTTTTTTTGCTTTTTTTGACTCATACGCAATTTTACAAAACTTTTTAAGGGAAAAAAAGAAGCAGCTTGTGTATGGCCTACTGTTATTCTGTTCATCCACACTGTTTTCCTGTGTTTCGGATAAATACTATAAGGCATCATTCTATTGCAGCTTTTCTTTCATGCTTCAAGAGAGTTATAAAGATCAGAGTACCACATTTTTAAAAAGCCTGAAGAAAATTTACAGGCTCTTAAAAAATGGTTCCAATATAGAGACGTATGTAAAAACTTGAATACAAACTTTTTTCTATAGTAGCTAGCAACAGAACAAGGGGTAATGGGATGAAGCTGGAACACAAAAAGTTCCACTTAAATATAAGGAAAAACTATTTCACTATGAGGGTGATAGAGCAGTGGAACAGAGTCTCCTTCCTTGGAGGTCTTCAAGACCCGCCTGGATATGTTCTTATGTGACCTGATCTAGATGGACCTGCTTCTGCAGGGGGGTTAGACTAGATGATCTCTAGAGATCCCTTCCAACCCCTACCGTGCTATGATTCTATGATAAATCATTTATGACCTTAATAATAAATATTTTTTTCTGGAAAATTTTATAATTAATCCATTACACGAAGAATTTCCAAAAACTTCTTGTTTTCTTGTCTGTTAGACTGCTAAGGAAGTCACACACTATTCTCAAGGCTGATTTGTATATAAAAAACAGAGATTTGTTTTTACTGCTAGTTTACTGCTTCAAGGCAAATATAACAATTAGCTGACGTGAATTTTGTCCTAGAGATGTGTTTATTTGATAGCATGTTTTGCTTGTCATTAGACCCCATACATAAAACAGTTCTTCTTTAGCTTAAGAGTTACTACTGTGTTTTTTGTCTCAATACGTCTTCTGCTTTAGCCTTCACATAAAATGTGGGCAGATTAATGGATGAGTGTCATACGCTCATGAATTAGAATAGGGGAAATTACTCTCTTTGAAAAATAACAATTAAAATAGTTAGTCATGCAGGGAAATTACTATACTGGAGTGCTACCAGGGACAATGTTCATCTTGCCCAGATGTGGTGGTTTAACCCCAGCCAGCAACTAAGCACGGCACAGCTGCTCGCTCACTCCTCCCCTGGTGGGATGAGGGAGAGAATTGGAAGAGTAAAAATGAGAAAAATCGTGGGTTGAGATAAAGACAGTTTAATAGGTAAAGCAAAAACTGTGGACGCAAGCAAACAAACCACGGAATTTGTTCACCACTTCTCACTGCCAGGCAGATGTTCAGCCATGTGCAGGAAAGCAGGCTCTATCATGCATGACAGTTACTTGGAAAGACAAACGCCTTCCCCCTGCTTCCTCCTTCTTCCCCCAGCTTTTATTACTGAGTGTGACATCATTTGGCATAGAATATTCCTTTGGTCATGTAGGGTCAACAGTCCCAGCTGTGTCCCTTCCCAGCTTCTTATACCACTTCAGCCTACTCACTGGTGAGATGATGTGAGAAGCGGAAAAAACCTTGGTGCTGTGCAAGCACTGCTCATCAATAACTAAAACATTCTTGTATTATCAACAACACATACAGCACAAACCCAAAACATAGCCACACACCAGCTTACTGGGAAGAAAAATAACTATCGCAGCCAAAACCAGCACACCAGATATTCTGTGCTACTGCTGGAAAGAATAGTGAAAGGTTTGTTTTTTTGAGAAGAACTTGCCAAGCAGATGGATACAGCCAGGGAAGGTGGCTAATGGTGGAGTGTAGGGAAAGTATTATAACTGGAAGTACGAGGATGAAATTATGTTCTGTTTTATGTGGAGTGAGAATAAATATAAAGGTGGGTGAAAGACTGTGAGAACACGGCCCAAGTTTGCATGAGTGACTCTTAGGCAAAGATGAATAAGATACGTTGCAGGCTTGGGAGGGGATGAATTTCAGGTGATGTAGCTAGAGAGGGACTCTGTGCACGACTCCAATTAAAGAGGTTTTTGGATGGTGTCTGTTCAAGGCAGGAATTGCTGTCTGGACTTGTTACCTCATATCTCCCTACTTAGCTGTCCTGTCATATCTGGGGTTTTTTGGGGGTTTTTTGGGTTTTTTTTTTTGTATTGTCTACAATATTGCAGCTGTGGCAGCAATGCTGGACAGGAAGGAGGCAGCTGTAAGTAGCCTTCTCAGTATGTGTTTCATCACAGTGCTACTCGTGCTGGATCTTCTCTTTCCAAGCATTTCATTTTCTTCCTTTGCAACACCTTGTTTTGCTGCTATGCATTGGTAAAGCAATTTGTGGAAAGGGAGAATGAGACAAACAAAGGTCTGATATTAGCCTGGGTAGGTTTCTACCACATGAAATAAAGAGAAGGGTCAAGAAAAATTAGTAGCATCATCTCAATTATGGTGTGGCACAATAAATATTTGAAGAAACTCAAGTGCACATATGTATTAGATAATTACATAACAATTTAGATCCACAAAGTCAGCACTGTTTTCATGATCACAGCATCACCATTGGCAGCAGAAGAAATCATCTTTAATTCATAGGTAGAGAACTGAAACTCAGAGAAAACAAGGTTGTCTGAGATGACAATTTTATCTCCCAAGTCCAAAGGCAATGCCTAGGTTATTGACCCATATTTTACATGAATGACTGTAAGATTATGCTGTTTTGCTAACGTTGAATTGGACAGCCTTAGACAGATTATCTGTTTTGGGTCAGTTAGTTAGTTTGGGATTTTGAGTTGGTTTCTGGGATTTTTTTTCCCCTTGAAGTGTTGATTACTGTGTTGCATTTGAACAATAAGCCTGGAATCCAAAGAGACAGTCTATTACAATGCCAAAAAAAACCATAATTTACTTTTTATTCTGTGGGAGCTGGGCTGATATGAAATTGATTGTTAACAATGACAATCTTTTAGGCGTACACGTGGTATGAACTTGGATACCAAAGAGGTCATTTTGCATCAGTTTGGCAGCGCTCCCTCTACAATGTCAAGGGACTGAAAGCTCAACCTTGGTGGACAGCAAAAGAAACTGGTTATGTGGAACTGGTGAAGGTAAGGCAGTTTATTTCTGTATACTTTGATTTTTTTTTTTAAATAACAACTATAAACAAAAGTATTAAGCAGAGAAAATTCTCACCTATGGAGTCAGAGTCATTGTGTGTGAGTACTAGATGCCAGTCTCAGACTGAGCTCCAATTTTGACTGGGATAATACAAAATTTCCACTTGGGCATTTTCAAAATTGAGAATGAGGACAGGATGTCTGAAATAATTAATAATTGGAAAATTTGCATGGTAGACACCCATAATGTCACAAGTCTGAGATGACAGCAAACTTTGATAATGTCTGGCACAGCCATTGTGATTTTTTTAATTAGTCAGGAAAGGCTGTGTCTTTCATCCCTTGTGTAATATTCAGTCACATCTTTGGAAGCTTCTAATTGCATTAGAGGAACAAACGTAGACTCCCAGTGATGGATTTAGCAAAAGATAACAACACAAAATTTAAGTTGCTTGAAGTTCTTTACTTGATGAAAGATAATTAGTCTGGTTATTATTCATAACAATAGATTGTGTTTCCAAAATATAATCTTTTAAAATTATTTCATTTTACTTTAAACAATTTAAATCATAATTCCTTTAAAATTAAAAAAGAAGGGAAATAACCTGTTTTTT
Source organism: Urocolius indicus (assembly GCA_013401255.1). Classification (NCBI taxonomy): domain Eukaryota; kingdom Metazoa; phylum Chordata; class Aves; order Coliiformes; family Coliidae; genus Urocolius; species Urocolius indicus. The sequence goes on along the minus strand of WBNH01012173.1, from coordinate 171,193 downwards.
TTCTCCTCCCCTGGATATTTTAATTATTGATATGTGGTTTAGAAAAATTATTCTGCACAAATAAATTAAAACCATAGATGTTTATTTGCAAGAGACAAATTTCTTCAGAGAGGTTGTTTTGTTACATTTACTTCCACAACATGTTAAAAATCCTACTCTGATAGGATGATTTTATTAAAAAAAAAGATTATTCCTTGTTATGCTTTTGATGGCTACATAGATAAGGCTAGGAAATTTAGATTAAAGTGAAACCCTCCAACGTAATCTCAGTCTCACAAAAAAAGGCAATTAGCATTATGAGCTATCATTTGAGAAGGTTTCAAATGTGCATATACTGAACTCATTCTTGAAGAATGTGTAGGAATAGATGCTCCCTGCCATAAATGAGATAGAGAAACTGGGAACTTCTTACCATGCTTTTGCCCAACAAGAAAGAAAACATATTTCATTTTGTTCATGGTATGGAGCTAGCTGCAGTGATGTTTTACAGCCTCTTACATGTAAGCCATTCAAATTCCTGAGTCACAGAAGGTAATGGTCTCTTCACCCTTTGTGTGAGAAGACAAGTCAGCTTTGAATGATGAAATATTTCAGTTTCCTGTTATAAAATGTCCAGGGCTCCATGCATGAAAGGATTTTTTTCAGATGAATTAGACCATATGTGGAGGTTTTGGTTCCTCGGCTAAAGGAAAAGCTTGCCTTTATCTTTGAAAACCTATCCTCTTCCCTTGAGACAATTAGCTTTCCTCAGTCTTTCTGAGTCATCACATCGTTTTCCTGTACCTTTTGTAGAACCTCAGTATAGCATTATTCTTCTATTCTGGTGCACATTCAAAAACTAATAAAGAGGTACAATGCTGTTGGATCCTAGAGGCTATTCACTGGTCTGAAATTAATTCATAGCTGATGACCTAGGTAACTGTCCCTGCCTCATGATCTGCCCTGTGACTTTTGGAAAGAATTTGGAGGATGCTGTAGCAATAATGTACTACAGTGGATAGCTGACTGATTAGAGTAGATCTTGTATGTAAATTTTTCTCTGATGGCTTATTAATTAAAAATTCCAAGTGCAACAAGAAAAGCACAGAAAGAGAATGAATGAAACTACAGCACATAGAATCACAGAATCATAGAATGGTAGGGGTTGGAAGGGACCTCTAGAGATCATCTAGTCCAACCTCCCAGCAGAAGCAGGTTCACCTAGATCAGGTCACATAGGAACATGTCCGTATCTGTGGTGTTTTCTGTAGAAACAGAAACATCTAGAGATTAATGTAAACCTAATAGCTAATAATAGCTAAACATTCATATTTCATGGAGAAATTAAATTGAAATGTGCTTTTAAAGTGTGGTTGGATGCTTTAAGAGGAGCCTTGTGTTGAAAACAGCTAAGATGATGCATACAAGTACTGGTGTTTAAGCACTGCGAGCAACTGAATGGGTGCAAGGAATACGTTTTGAAAGGTTTAAACAACTGCCCTTTACTTTGAGGTTTTCAGCGTTCCCGGATGGAGACGCAGTAACTGATTGTGAAGATTCTTTACTTTTTTTCAGTAACAAAGTGAAATAGATTGAAGTTTTCACCATGATTTTATTTTATAGTGCAATGAATGCGTAGCCAGAAGTTCTACCTCACAGAAGGATAGTAATCTCTTAATCTCCACCTGTTTTGTTTATGGCCATGCATTGAAAGGGTTTGACAGTACAGAGTAAGGATTCTTTTAATATAATAGTCACACATAAAAATAAACTGCTATTAAGAAACTTCTATTTAAATACAGAGATGTCTTTTCCAATAAAATCTACACTATTGCCAGATGTAAAGCAACTGTAAACTTCAATTATTGTTAGGAACTGTATTTTAAAGGCTATATGGAGGTTCGTGGAATTCAGCTGCTAGGAAACACATGCTCCCAATGCTTATTGCCACCTGATTCTTCAATTGAGATCAGGATATTGCACCAAATATAATGAAGATTTATTGTTCTAACCTGAGGCTTGAATCCCTACAAGTTGTGAAACATGAGCATATTTAACTTTTTTCTGCCAATACTAGCTCTTGGATCAAGAGTCCAAGTCCTGCACTCAGTCATTACATTTTAATGGTGTTTTGCATTCTTATTCTTCAAGGTACAACTAAGAGTCTGTAACAGCAGGAAGACCAAGGCTGAGCTATATTTGAACTCCCCACTTCAATTCAACCTGGGAGTTAGCTGTTACTTATGGTAAAGCATTACCAGTGTGTTCTATAGATGGGGTCCAGATATTCAGGATTACAGAGTAAAGAGGTTGTGGGAGGAGCATGGACAAACATGCACCTTTGGAAGGTAATTTTTAGCCTGTAGCACCTGTGAAGGAATAGAGGTGACAAAGCTGCTGTTGCTTGCAACTCTTTCGACCATCGATACTCTGCATGCATCATCTTGTCTGTGAGGGTGAATGTTCCCTGTTACCTTTTTTTTCAGATGAGGGAGCAGGAGCAGTGTAAGGAAATAGAGAAGTACTTCTAATAATAATAACAACAAATGTTTTCTAGTTTTGTTGGTCTGTAACACTTTAAATTGAGACTGGTGTAAATTTAAGTTACTGTCTTCCTTCTCTTTGCTAGCCAGTGCAAAATCAGGTACTTGAGCTGGTATTTCCCTTTGTAGCTATGACAGTGCTGAATCAGTACCAGTATTGTTCCCATATTCATCTCTGTTTAGGTGGTAATTTTCAGTCTGTTTTGTACCCTGAGTTTTGGAAAAGTCAGTTTTCCAAAGATATTCTAAAAAAAAAAAACCAAACATTTCCACTTGATGTGAGCTGTTAAATGAGTGCTATAGAAACCCATCAGAGGGAGACAATAAAGTCAATGCAGCAGGAAAAATAAAGTCTTCTCCCTTTTACTGGTGGATGAAAGAAAAAATAATTTGCTCAATAGAAGAGATTACTGTAATAACAGAAGTACAATCCTAATTTCCATGGGTCTTAGCCTACCTAAAAGAGTTCTAGTGGGAGAAAGTCACTGTATTGTAGGTGGGATTTTCTAGCTATGGCTTTGGTGAGCCTTTTATCGATATGCAACAGTTTTGTGGAATCAACCTGTCTTTTAATTGACAAAAAAAAAAATCAAGTGAAAGATGCATTCATTTAAATAGGGAAAGATAATAATCATATGGAATTTTAAGGCTAAAAAGGGCAGTTAAATCACCTAGTATCATCTGTGCTATACAGACTTCTGAATTATACTCAGCTTTATACCTGATATAAAGAGGTAGTGTGGGAACCCATCTTAGCCTATTTTCAGTGTGAAATTGATTTAAAATGTCTTACTGAAACATTTTTCTCGAGAACACAAAGGAAAAATGAAAACTATTCAGCCAAAATAAGGTTTAGTGAGCAAAGTAAGCATCTGGGAAATGGAAGTTACTTTTATCCAGATCCATTGTTACACTGTGGGATTTTAATTTATATTGCTATAACATTAAAATTACTTATTATTGATGGAATGAAAGGTTTTTTAACCTTTTTTTTTTACAAATATAATGTCCTAAGGCATTAAGTGGAGAACAGAAATTTTAATTCTACAGTGTTGTGGTTTTGGCATGCATGAAATACAAGGCAGCTTACACATTTTTAATGGTTGGGTCCATGAATTATCACTTGGCATTTCATATGATCTTTTTGAATGGTATCAGAGTATGCAAGTGTATCTTTGCAAAACTTTTTGAAGGTTTAAATCATAAATGTCAACTTAATGGCCTGTTTACATTTGTACTCTTTGAACTGTGATGTTCTGCCAGCACCTGGGTTTCCAAGTTATACAAGTGGTTTTCTAGTCACAGCAGTGCTTCCAGGTAAGATGTGCTATCTTTGAAAAGATCAATACTCTTCCTAGATTCCCATACAAAATGATCTGCTAAAGAGCCCTTAGGCAATATCAAAAAGCAAGTCAAAGTGAGGCTCAGTCTGCAAAGAGGCTGGGGAATATTGAAATTTTATGAACACAATGTAATTGAATCAGAGGAATGCTCTGAAAGTTGCTGTTCCTGCCTTAACATGTCAGAAGGGAACTGAGTATAAAGAAACTCAATAATGATGAAAAGCATTTTTCTAGTGCTTTTAAATTAAGGAAAAAAAGAAGTCAAAATAGCAAGGAAAACTAGAAACTGTACTAAAGCCAGACTCAATAAGTTCTCAGTGCAGTAACATGGCTCTTTAAACAGTCCTTAGAAAAAAATTGGAAGCTCATTCGAGATGAAGGACTTGCTGTAATGGATAAAAAAAGAAATCTTTTCCTACCTGAAGATGAGAATCTACGAGAAAAAGGAGACTGGAGCCAGTTTACCTTATGGCAACAAGGTAAAACATTCTGTGTTTCTTCTCTTTCACCAACTTCACTTTCTCAGGTTAATAGAGTATAGTAAGGATGAGGAACACTCATTTTTTTCCAGAAATGTTTTTTCAATCACTGAATCTGTAGAGGAAGGTAGCTAATAAAATTGTCTCTGGGACCCCTGCAACAGTGAGCAAGAGCTCTTTATTTTAAACCATGTTGTCCCTAAGCACTTTTAAGAATCTCTTGAGGGTAATACTCCTCTTCTAGCAAGTCTGCCAGCATTTTGCATGGTAATGCATAGTACAGATCACCCTGAGGGAAGACAGGAATGTGGGAGAAGACACATCCTCAATATTGGTTGTCAGGTGAGATCTATCATTCAGAAATTATATGAGTAAAAGAATATGAGCTTTAATAATCCTCTGCTGTGCTTCTCCCGAGCTCTGTAGTGGGAGGCCCAACTATTGGAATGATACATTCTTATCATAGAATCATAGAATGGTAGGGGTTGGAAGGGACCTCTTGAGATCATCTAGTCCAACCCCCCTGCAGAAGCAGATTCACCTAGATCAGATCACAAAGGAACATGTCCAAGCGGGTCTTGAAGACCTCCAAGGAAGGAGACTCCACAACCCCTCTGGGCAGCCTGTTCCACTGCTCTATCACCCTCACAGTGAAATAGTTTTCCCTTATATTTAAGTGGAACTTTTTGTTTTCCAGCTTCATCCCATTATCCCTTGTCCGGTTGCTAGCTACTATAGAAAAAAGTTTTTCCCCAACCTCCTGACATCCACCATTTAGATATTTGTAAATGTTAATAAGATCTTCCCTCAGTCTCCTCCTTTCTAGACTAAACAGCCCTAGTTCCTGCAGCCTTTCCTCATATGAAAGATGTTCCAGTCCTCTGATCATCTTGGTGGCCCTGCACTGGACTCTCTCCAGAAGTTCTCTGTCACTCTTGAGCTGAGGAGCTCAGAAGGCCATTGGTCTTCTTGACCACAAGGGCACATTATGAAAATTTGCATATGAAATAGTACTGTAAAATAAAATATTAAATGCATTTTATATCTAGATATAATCTGCTATTAAATGATATTATGTTGGTGGTGTGAACCTTTCTTTTGTATGCAACCTCATTAATTAGAATAGTTGTAAAAACAGTAGAAAGCTTGGTCTTCACAAGTACTTTAAAAGCAAAGATATGCGGGCTGCTCTTACATGACAACATGTAAATATTTCTGTTTCATAATCTGTAAAATGGGAATCATAATATTTACCTGTCTTTCTGTGTCAGCTCTTTGACATCTTCGTTGTGCCTCTGCAAAGCAGAAAACAAGGAAATGTTTGTTCACAGCTCTTACCAATGCTCTATCCATTATTTTCACTAGGAAGAAAAAATGAGAATTCTTGTAAAAGTGTTCCGAAAACATGTGCATTATTGGAAAGATTCCCAGAAGCTACTGGTTGCAGAAGAGGGCAGGTATCTGGCAAACTTCTTAACTTTTACGAATTCTTAATGTAGGGAGGGGGTGATTATGAGGAATACATATAGAAAGATGCATGACCTTGGTCTATTTAATGATGTCTTAAGCACACAATGAATTTAGTGGTACAAATTTACTCATTTTTAGCAAATACAAGATAAAATATGTTAGCTGAAGCCTTTTCATGGAATCTTTAGTTTGAGCCATTTTTTTACTTTTTGTTCACTGGGAGTAAGTAGTTATTTGCCATGGGTCAAGCAATAAATAATAATTTGCCAAATCTCAGCCCTTAGTCACCTGGTCTGACTCATAGTTAACCTTGCTTTGAGCAGGAGGTTGTATTTTCCTGTCTGACCTTTACTGGCTCCAGTGAGCCAGTGAACTCACTGTGATAAATTTCATCCATCTACCCTAGCCGGACTGTGTTAGACAGAAGGAGAATCACCTCATGGAAGCCAAACAGTAGTACTGCTGTCAAAAGCATCTTTCCTAAAGTTTAAGAAAGGAAATTTTACATCCATGAGCTGTGGCTTTGTATGTCAACAAAGTTAGTTTCAAGTGCTTGTCTACACTGACTACTCAGCTACAAACTAATCATGGAGTAAACTTATATGTTACGGATCAATAAATACAGACCTGAATGAATGGCCCAACACAGACATCATGTGATTCTGTAGGACAGAATTTTTCATTATTCTTTTTTTTCTTTAAGTTGTTATATTTTATCTGTAATGACTACTGGAGCAAATTATAGCTGCAAAAGTTGGAAAACGTGCTAGCATAATCCTAATTCAGAGCTTTGAGAGTAGATGTTGGGCTTTTTCCTCTACACTCTCACTTTTGATGTGCAGAAATGCACTAGATGACTTCTGTTATGGGGATGAGCAAGGCTATTGTTTCACTGATTATTTACAAAAGCTGGTTGTAGTGAATAAGAGAGGTCATCGTGCTCCATGTGGCTAACAGCAAGAAAAATACTTTCTGTGATGTCTGCAGACAAAATGGATCTATCCTAGACAGCAAATTTTCTTTGAGAGCTGCTTTTTTGTTCATCAGTTTTTGGTCTCTCACGGGTTATCACAGAAGCATTGTGTATTCACAGCTATAGCTGTAGCCATGTGTTCTAACGGATAAAATGTAACATAGTGTGAAAAATGGTGCTTTACAAGCCCTAAGTTTTACATCCAGTGTTAAGGGAAGCTTAGCACAATTTTGGTCTTATGCTAGCCATGCCTCAGATTCTTGCTGGTAAATTATATTAAAAATATCATCTAATGTGTATTCATATACTGAAGTACTTGGAAGCAACAGGCACAAACATCATCAGGAAATCAGGAATTTTGTGGTAAATAGGCCCTTTGGATGCTTTGAGCATGTTGTGTATCGATAAAGACAAAAAGAAATGTAAAATGATTCAAAATTTGCTCAGTGCTGCTGACTGTGTGGAACAATGGCAAGTGGGCATATTATTAAAAATTATACCGTTCTTAAAAATAGCAGTAAACTAAAAATATCACAGGCAGTTTTAAATCTGGGCATGTCTTGACTCTTTGGAGATACACTTGTCAACCACAGTATAACTCATCAGTAGTTCACAGCTGTCTGTATATAGTACTTGAGTATAGCACAATCATAAAATTCGGAGCTAGACAGATCTGCATGGACAGGTGAAACACATAACACTAATCATTCTGCAGTGCTGGTATATTAGCATTTTAAAAACTGTTTCATTGGGATATTAGTAACTGTCCTGCATAACCAGTTATTTGCATTGTGTTAGGGTCTGACAGGACAATCAAGTTAACACATCTTGATGTAGCAGAGGTGGTAGGTTGAGCATCTGCGTTTACCATGGCCACTGGAGCTTGTCACTTACTGTTGTAAAAAACTGCTGGTAAACTGAAACCTTAAATGATCGAAATGGCTAAGGCATTAGACACACACTGTCTTCTGCTGATTGTGATACAGTGGGAAAGCAAGCAACACTTTAAACACTAAGATTTATCAAAGTTGCGCTGTCCCAGACAGATGTATGGATTTCTTGGTTTGAAAAGATGTCACTGACATGTCTTATTGGGTTGTTGTAGAATCACAGAAAGGTTAAGGTAAGACAGAATGTCTGGAGATTACCTAGTTGAAGAGCTTGACTGAAGCATGATGAAGTAGAGCAGGTTGCTCAGGACTGTGTCCTGAGGTTTTGAATGCCTCTAAGAATACACACTACAGCCTCTCTACAAGCACTTCAAATTCCCATCCTTAAATAGTGATCGCAGAGGTGCCAGATTGGCCCATCAGGTGGATCTGAACCCAGGAGCTGGGGGAGGGTCCAAAAACTCTTTACCGGGTCTTCACTACAACCCACTCCCCCTGTTACCAAGCAAAAGCAACTCCTTGCTAACCCATGACATCAACTCTGAGCAGAGGGGAAGGATAACCTCCCTCATCTGGCTGCCAAAGTGGTCCCTAATGCAGACCTGGAAGCAGTTGTTCTTTTCTGACGTGACCTTCACAGCCATGTTGTCATCCGAGAGGGGCCCATCAGTCTGGCTAACACAGGCCTTGTGCTTTCTGTGGTCCATACTTTAAAATGATGAGAGTGTCTGTCTTTCCACATGAAAGAAGATATTTTTCTGATTGTAGATAGGAGATAATTATTTTTAGGTTGAAAAAGGAATACTCATTATTTAAGCAAAATGAAAAATATGCACTTTTATACACACATTTCCCCCCCTGAATGCACACACACCCCACTAGACCTTTTTTCAGTAGCACTGAATGCCTTTAGGACATGAGAAAGAGCAATTATTGCTGAGACTAACAAAAAGTGACTTGCACTTTTGGCCCATCATCAAGGATGAGATCTCGTGAAGTCTTGAACTCCTTGCAATACGATTGTGAGGCTGAATGTGTTGAAGGCCTGCCTTTCTCTTCTTTTAGATCAAGTATTCCATCATGCACCCGGGAACTCATGTCTGGCCCCACACAGGGCCTACTAATTGCCGGCTAAGGATGCATTTGGGCTTGGTGATACCTAAGGAAGGCTGCAGAATTCGATGTGCCCAAGACAACAGGTATGATTGGCGTCTTTTTTTCCCCATCTTCTTCAAGGCTGAAAACGGCATAGAACTGCATGTAATTTTTTTTTAATGTTTTTTTTTTTTGGTCAGGAGGTGTACTATATTTTGCTTAATAGGCAATTTGCACATTTGCACCCTTAATCTTGGTACAAATATGTAAATATCTCTCAAACAATGTCAGAGGAATCTTTGGAGACAAAGCTGCTCTTCTCTGCCATGGAAATAACTGTGGGTTTAGTCCAGAGAATCTCTGTGTTTACTTTTACAATACCAGTCTAATATCGTTCCCCACAGAGTTCTACTATTTATTTTTGGTTTGAAGGTACTTAGAATTCATTGCTTATTCAGCAAAAGCTGGGACTAATCTGTACCTCCATTTTCACCACCATGACAGAATACTCTTGTGTTTTTGGCAGATGCCTCCTTGCTTATCATTCAGTTAAATTCATTTGTAGTTCAGTTAAAAATATTCCAGCTGAAGTTGATTTCAAGGTGAAGACAACTATGAGCTGCTTGGCCCAATGAGTTACACAGATAGCAATTCTCTTTTAAGTGTATTTTAAGTAAGAATTATTAACCATTAGGGAAAAAATATGCTCAGTTGAAGACAAGTTTTGTGCCTGTTTGCTCGGTGCAAAAAAAAAAACAACAACAACAACAAAAACCACCTTAAATACTTACAATCAGGGCATATACACCCCTGGGAAGTTTGAGAAAATGTGTTCAGTTTTTGCATGACATTATTAAACATAGACAGAAAAATATAGTATTGACTGTATTGCTTTTTGGTTACAGACTTAAATGTCTGAGACTTATGTGAAGTTCTAATGATGCTTAATATCTATGTGTGCCTTTTTAGAAGATTCTGTATCATATCTACAGCATCCAAGTGCAATAAGTTTTAATTTTGCATTCTTTTTGTGGTAGTAACATGCAAATATATTTGATATTATGAAATGAAGTGCCACTCCTGTCTGCATTATGTGGCAAAGATATTTTTTCAGAGCATTTGAGAACAACTACAGCAATAAATATTTCCAATTTTTGAGGATAAAGTATCCAAGAGTTAAAAACAAAAAATGTTGTCACTATGGTCACCTGCCAACATACCTGTTACTAAATAATCTGTCACAGTCAGTGTTACAATCCACACTATCTATATCTAGTCAGTGACAGACATTTCCTTCCAGCATTCCAATCCAATATCCAAAATAAGTTTAAGATAGACATTTGGATGGAAGGTAAGGTAGCAAAGAGGCTATTAAAGGACTAATATAGAGAAGTGGAGTCTTTCCACTTTAGGACATTATGGTAAATTATGATTGGTGGTGATGGAATGGCATTACCATTATGTGGCTCCTTAGTGGCCTTTGTGAATGAAGTGTTGCTGTTGATCTTCTGCCAAGACAGCAGTTGTCCAGAGCTCTCTACCCCTTACTACTGCTGGCACCTTGCTTTGTCTTAATGCAAACAGAAAATATAGTCCTGTGGAAAATGAAATTAACAACCTCCTTGGTAACAACACTACCTCCAAGTCAAGAGTAGAGAAACACCTTTTACTGCCAGTGCTGAGCACTTCAGTGACCAGGCTCCTGAATGCTGCTCAGCCTTGTGCATCCAACTTGCTCATATGAAACATAAAATATTCAAGAGCTGACTATAGCCTATGTTGGAATGCCTTAACTTCAATTGCTTTTGGCAAGAGCTATGCATGCAGAATGAAAGGCAGGATTTTCCCTGAAAGCATTGAAAGTTTGCCTACTGTGGCAATGAAAGAGTTTGTTTGTTTTGTTTTGTTTTTTAACATCCTTCCCCTCAATAATGGGGAGGTTGGTAAACTAGTGTGGAAGGGAATGCTGCCAGGAGAAAATCCTACACTGGACATTTCCCATTCCTCCCCTCCTGGTGTTTCACAGTAGTAGTAAACTAGAGATTTCAAACAGGAAAGCTTCAACATATGAAGGTTAGCTAGGTCAAGCCTTTTCTGTCCTCCTGTCCCACTGCTGTGTGTATGAGAGAAGAACAGAAACAATGAGAATTTTGTGCTTGGTTACCTCTGTGCCACCCAGCGTGGGTGTTTACAAGGGTAATGTTTCAGTGAACTCATCCTTTGACGGACAAGCAACTCAGCTCTCTAGTACAGTATTTTACTCCTTCACTTCCAGGTTTTTACAGTGGCTAGGAGCCGATACACTTCATTGTTATTCAGTAAAGCTGTAGCAATTTTAGGGCCATTTTGGGGCCATTAGCTCTGTAAAGTGTAGGGTAGTTATCAAAATGGAAAATCTCTATCAGACAAGGTAAATAATGTCAAGTTACAAAAATCTATCATCTCTGTCAGACAAGTTAATCATGTTTTGAAATCAAGATGCAGAATTCCAGCCTTATGCAGACATGAGTCCAAGGTCTCACCTGTAACAGGTGACACAGAGTTCTGCAGGTGATACAGAAACTACTCCAAAGTGTCTCAGCAGGAGACCAGAATAATAGAGTCCCTATGATCCCACTGTGAAATGTTTCTCACACTCTGAAGACTTCTAGAAAATATTTATTTGCAAGTTAATGCAAGAGTTTGTAATCTGTTCAAAAGGGCCTAATAGTTCCCTCAACTTCATGACTTTTTCTTTGTTGTGCAAAACAGTCTGTCCCATTATGATGCAAATGATAGATCCTGGGTTTTAACCTCTGAAGCTACTTCATCTGAGTGCTTGGAGTTTTTATTATCCTTAATTGAGCTGCACTTTCAGACTGTTTAGGGCAGGATTTTTCAGGCTAGGGTTAATTAAAAAAAAAAAAACAGAACATCCAAACACAAACTCCACACATACACACACAAAGCCCCACCAAATCAATCCCCAAAACCCCACAACACCCCACACAATAAAGATAATGCCAAACCAAACTACCTACCCAATAAAAAAACTAAACATAATCCTCCAAACCCTCTCAAACAACAAAACCACATGTAGCCCAAAAAAATCCCCAAAGTTGGCTTGAGTTTTTTTTAATCACATTATAGCATTGCAATTATTTTGTTGAATAATGCCAGTGTAACTTTAGTGCAGTAATAGAGACTCAGGGTTTGTATGACATTAAACATTTTTGTTATCAGATAACTGAAGTGGTAGCAGAAAAAAAATCCACATGATCATAGCTGAAACCTGCAAAAGGCTCATTATCTGAGCCTTCAAGTCTGATCTCTGTATGCAATCCAATGTGACCTTTTAACTATGTTATGTTTTCTAGTTTATCTTGCTCTCACTTAAAACATGTTTAGATGATCATTTCAGTTGAAATGGTCCAATTTAAGTTTCCATTTCTGTTCAGAAGATTACAGCACAAACTCATGAATTTTAATGGTTGATTTTTTTTTCTCTTTTGATGAATTAAAATTTAAAAATACCAGATGACTTGGGAGTCTCACCCTTTTGAGAAAAAAAAAATTAGTTTTCTCTGTGAATCAACACAGTTGAATGACCTAAGCTATGTATTTTTGTCTTTGATGTCAAGGCCTTTGCTTCTTTACCATTGCTACTGTTCATAACAGCATCCATCCTCTTGAATGGCTTCATCTCTTAAAGGATCCTGTTAAACTTGATTATGTGGCCATTGTGAAGTGGCTTTAGGATGTAACATTTCTTTGACTGTTACTGACTCAACTGACAGTTTTTTTTCCAGTCTCACCCAAAGAGGTATAACCAATTTTGCTGGAATGCAAAATAAATTTGCTTTGCTCATACTCCTGCCAGATTTAACAACAGACAAACCGTGTAATACATAACCAGCTACTGTACCTAAATGCAGTGGGTAAGATTGAGATCTCAGGGGCAGCAGCAAATGACTAGTACAGTGACTTTTTCACATGCTGTGACATTGTCATTAGTGGTCGCTGACCTGTTGCCGATTTTTTGCAGTCTCTGGACTGCATTTAATCAAATGTCAAACCTCTTTTGAAAATTATGAACACATTTCTTGGCAGGCAGGCAGAAGTGTTCCAGCTGAAACTTCGTGTGGTTCAACAAAGGCAAATGCAAAGCCCTGCAACTGATAACAACAGAGAAGCATCTTGCAACAGTACAGGCTGTGTGATGGCTGTATAGAAAGTAGCATTGCAGAAAAGGATTTAGTGGTCCTGAAGACAAGTCAAACATGAGTCATAATGTGCTTTTGTCTTGATGAAGGCTAGCACTGTACTGGACTGTGTTAGTAACTATGTTAGAAGCAATTTGAGGGGAGCACTTTTTTCCCACTTGTCTGCACTTAAGATGCTGCCTCTGGAGTACTCTGTGCAGTTTTAGGCTCTTTAGGGAAAAAAAAAATGATAAACTAGAGGGACTCTGGTGGAGGATGAAAAACACAATCAAGAGACTGGAGCATGAAACACTTATAAGGAAGAAAAATCTCAGAGAATTGGTTTGAAGTCTGAAAAAGACTGTTGCTGTCTTCAACTGCTAATGGGTAGCTGTGTAAAAGACAGAACCAGACGCTTTTTTAGAGGTGTACAGTTATAGAATGAGAAGTAATGGACACAAATGACAGAAAATTCCATCTAGATAAATTTTCACGATGATGTAGGTGAAGCACAGGAAGAGGTGGTGGAATATTTGTTGCTGCAAATCCAGAAGTCAAGAACCTGAGATATCTCATCTAACCTCAAAGTTGGATCTAACTTTGCAGTGAGTCTTGTAGCACAGACTTGTACCAGATGTGCTTCCAAGATTTCTTTGACCTAAATTATTCCGTGATTCTATACTTCCTAAAATTAATAGAAACACTAATTCTTCCGACAGTCAATGTCTCCCTCTTGCATTGCCTCTCACCATTGTTTTTAAATGCAGTAATTTTGTTAATTTTTCAAGCAATGGAGATGCTCAAAACCAAGCCACTTGGAATTCTGTGTACCCGTTTTTGTGCCTAGTAAATGTAAAGATCTTGGAAAAATATCCCTGTTAAAACTTGGCTCTTCTGTGCTGTAATGGACCCTCGCCCAGGGTATTTACATCTATTCAGTGACCTGAGCTCTGCCTGAGCAATGCTTAGCAAGCAAAGGGACTTTAACTTATTTGGTCTCATCCTTCCAGTTCAGTTTTAACAGTATAGTTAATCCGGTGTACACTGTGGCATTGCAAACTTCTTCTGAAGAAAAATCTTTAGACTCAGTGCTTTGAATGGATTTATGGGACATGACTGTTAACATCCCAGAAATCTGAAGCATGCTTAGGGCCTAATTCTGCTGTTCTGATTTTCAGAAAAAGCAGATTGATTTAATGTAATTTATCTTCCCTGTTTAATAATACAGATTGAGGGAAAAAATCTCTCAATAATATTAAGGTCCATTAGACTGATCTTTCTGTAGTTTATATTAATTAAAACTCTGATATTCCAATCTCTTTGTATTTAGGCACTGAAATCCTGACTGTGCAATATACACTGTTTAAATATTTCTCCGATGTCAAAGAGCGTCTTCAGAGCTGATGCACAGCTTGTCTACTCCATGGCACTTCTAATAATACACTAAAGAATGTTCTTTTTTGTGTTGCAGAACCTGGGAAGAAGGGAAAGTTCTTATTTTTGATGACTCTTTTGAACATGAAGTATGGCAGGATGCTGAGAGTTATCGCCTGATATTCATTGTGGATGTGTGGCACCCTGAGTTAACAGCTCAAGAGAGGCGCACCCTTCCTGCTATTTAAAGGGTTCCTTCCGATGTGCGGAGCAGAGGAGTTTTAACTCCTTTGGAGTATGCAAATAGGATTAATTTATCCAGCATACAAAGAGTACAAGTATTGTAAGGATTAGAAGGCATAACAAGGACATTCTACAATCACAGAGGACTTGATTTTTAAAAAGGATGAAAAAAAAAAAAAACAACCCCCAAAAAAGCCATGTTTTGTTTCATACTGATACAGCACTGATATGTATTGTTTTTTTTTCTGGCTGCAAGTTCAAAAATACAAACCGTGTCAGCCAAAGAACAATAGGCCTGGATTTTCAAACTGAGGAATGTGCAGATGTTTTCATTGTGCCTGTGTTATATGTACAAAATCTGTCATTCAGTCACTCACCCGCCCAACCATGTTGAGGCAGAAGATTTGAAATTCTACACGTGGGAAATACTTCCCAGGTTTTTATCTTGGAAGTGACATGTAAGATACTTACAAATGCGTGCACACAACCAACTTTGAAAGTCAGGCTGCAGTTGTAATGTTAGCTGCTTTAGGCATGGAACATGTCCCTATCTTATCAACGCTTGATAATGTGAATGGGTTATGTTTGTTTTGTATTTTTTTCTACCTGAGTAACTGTATTTTTGTAGTATAATTGTGAACAAATATTCTTTACTCAACCACTATTTTTTAAAAACAATATATATATAAGCACATCTTTAGCTATCAGCAGAAGGAAAACACTATATATGAACAGATTTCTATTTTGCCAACTGTAGCCATCTCTTGCCTTCCTGGAAATGAAAACGTAAGTTTGCATAGTCAGCTGCTTAGTGAAGTTTTGTTCTTCTAAAACAAAATAGTTGTCTTAGTTAGCAGGCAACCTTCAGTTTGATAATGTGATTTTTGGGAGATGCTGAACAAAAGTGACATCTATAGGCTCGGATCTTGATGTACTTGACAGTTCTTAGGATTCTGTGGTAAACTGCTGTTTCTCTTATTGTTACAAAAGTTTGTTTTGCGAGATCCATTTTCTACCCAGGAAGACTCCTTCTAAGCTTCCCTTGGGTGGTCATTCAGCAGAAAAAAAAAATGATGAAGAATTTCTTGTGCTTTGGGAAGAAGGACATGATCTAAGATGGTTACTTGCCAGAACGCAGAGCAGACAAAAGGCTTCAGGTCATTAACTTGTGTTAACTTCTGCTGCCAGCATCCCACAGAGTGCTAGAATGATCCTTTAATTGACCTAGTGGTGTTTTCCTTGTCTTGAAATGTATGACATAATGCTGAAAGAGTCTCATCCCAGCATTGTGTACAGTGTGCTGCGTATTTGCCATGCAGAATTCACTATATGGGGAAAAAACCTATTTTCAGGAAGGACAACTAGTTGGATATTTAAGCAGTTGGCTGATCTTTTGTATCTGTGCTGTTTAATGGGAAATGGAGGGTGCAGGACCCTCCACTGTTAACTTCTAAGAACACTAACAGGAAAGAGACAACTGAGGTTGCACTGTTGATATTTATGGCTGGCTGGTACCTGTTCACCCACAAAACCAGTTGAGTGTGGAGAGGTGTACTAGGATGCTCAGGGCTTGTCAAGAGCAGTGGCATCATTACCGAGGGTCGTGAGAGACAAACACTAAGCAAGGAGATGTTGAGGTTACTTAGTCTCCACATATTTGACTTTCTTGTCCAAAAGGCATTGTACAGTCATCTTATTTGTTTAATGCTCAGTTGTTTTGTATTGCAGAGACGACATCATGGTACATAAGTATATTCACAATTACTGAAACAAAATACATGTAAGAGCTCTGCATTCCCTTAACTTGAATGCTTTTCAGATCTTGTATTTTACTAAGTAATTAAATCTTGTAATGCCACATAACACGTGGTGGTTGAACCATAAATGAGTGTAACCAGTTTCTGGAAGTGTGCACTTTAATTTCCTATTTGACTGTTAAACTGATAAACCTTCTCAGATCAAGAGTCAGTTTTAGATAGCTATTATAAATAGGCTTTAATGTGCTGTCCATATCAAAAATCATACTGAGACTTTACACAATATACAAGAAAGTAACGGTTCTCAGTTAATCAACATGAAAATTGAAAATATTTTAAAGTTTCACGCTTAAGAACATACAAAAATGCTCATGGAGAGCTTTAGGAGAATCACGTGCAAAACTGGAAATAAGGTACTTGTTACTGTGGGGGATAAAATGGTAATTTTTTTTTTTTTAAATCTCCTGGTAATTGTCTAGTCAGAGGCTATATTTTGTATCTTTTTTAATTGATCAGACAGTACAGATTCTTAACTACTTTGTAGTTCTCCAAAAATGAAGACATAGTTTGTAGAGAAGAAATCAAGAACTGTTTAACCCAAAAGTCATGCTTTAGGATTATTTTTATTATTGTTGCATTTTAGCTGGTGTGGCCCAGAGTAAATACTAAGAGTGGTAGTCTCTTTGGAGCTTTTATTTATGAACATCCATGCCGTCCTTCAGATTGTTTCATTGTTCCTTTGAAGGCTCATACTTTATCTTTTCTAATTGCGATTGGCAAATAGATAAAAGTAATCCACCCAAGAGGTGTGTATGCCAGAGTAGCGCTGTTTGTTACATTGTGTAATCATATATTGTCCGCTGAAAATCTTAAGTGCCTCAAATATGACGAGGTGTATCACGAATAACTCCTGCGACACTGAAGTGAATCTACTCGATGCCTACCTGTCAAGGAGCTGAGAGTGTATCTTTTTGTCAGGTACAGTTACTGGATTAGCTATATATGTGAGGAGGGATATATATATGTATGGCAAACTATAGAAATTACGTAGTGAATCGGTGGTGTATTATTTTAAGTGTCTCTGTTTGCTAACCAGTATTCCATCTTGAAAAAGCTTTTGAACATTGGCAATGCCAATGGAATAAGTAAATGGAGATGTTTTCTAAGTGGAGAACCATTGCAATTTTTTTTCTTTTGATTTATTTACCAGAGAGAAATGACAGAAAAGGGCAATATCATCAGTTTATAAGGCAGTACGTATTCATCTTGATGTTAGGAGGTGGATTCCTCCTTGCCTGTAGCTATCTTCTTTGCAAGCACAGAATCTGTATAAGATCCTACAGTTAAATTCAGTTATACATACAGTTATATGCAAGGCATCATATGTATTTATTCAAATCACAGCTAAAGAAAATTAGTTGTAATCCTCTGCGAGGTTTGATCCTCGAGGACTAGATTTCAGTGATATTTGCACTTCTTGGGCAGAACAAGTTGTACTTGAATGAATAGTGATTGTACCAAGTCATCACAAAAATTCAATGATAGCAGAGATAAATGTATTAACAGAGAAGAATTGTAAACCAAAGAATTTCTTCATTAATGCTGCAGTGTGATAGCCAATGTCTGTCTTTTTGTCTTTTATTTTTTTCCTGCCTGTTTGGTTTAAGCAACTTGCTTAAATCCTTGTTTTCTGTTAACAGGTGGTAATGCCAGGGGAGGGGGAATGGAAATAATCCCAAAGATAAATGGGCTCAGTTGTCTTACTTGTTTAATGTTCCTGCAAGTTTCTTGTACTTTTTCTGGCTCCTTTGTTGCCTCGCTGACATCATCCACTGCCTTAAAGACCCACTGTCTTAAAGACTCACTGTCTATCATGTAGGCCAGGCTTTGTATCAGAGATGTGCTGCTGCAGAAGAAGGTTAGTCTGAATAAGGCTGTTCTGTACAAATACTAGTGAGTAAATCCCAAGTGTGCTGGCAGGATCTGGTAGGATGTCCTTTCTGCCCTGTGTAGGGTTAAAATGCTGCTGTAGATAAAGTCAGTATTTTGTTAATCCGTCTGTTAGGGCTGACTGTGTCCAGTTTAACTATATTATGACTTCTGTGTATCACTTCTGAGTTCAGTGGGTGTTCCTGAGGCACGTTAAAATCTCATGTGCCCATTATCATCTCATTTTATATATTTGGTTTACACTGCTGCCTCTGATATGTTTTTGCCAACCGCTTGTTCTAGTAAATTGTCAATGTATGGAAATTTAATTGAAGACTAAAGCTGTGTACAGTGGTTGTAGCCATTTTAGAAAATAAAGTCACTGCACATGCAATTTGATAACGATTTTTCTTTTATTTCTTTAATCTGGTTTCCATTTCAATGAAGGGATGGGACTCTCTTTGCAGCTAGAGCAAACAGAGAAATAACAAACTGATCTTTGGCATTTCAGTTCTTCTACACATTCACATTTCCTTCAAGCAAAAGCTTGTACTCAATAATTAATTATAAGTTTTCCTTTTTCATTTTAACTGTGGCACGCATCTGCAGTTAGTGAACCCTTCTGCCTACACCTTTCACTGACTGCAGGAGGGAAGGGGGTGAATGGCTCGGCAGAGCTTTCATTTTCTGTCATTACCTAAATGAAACAATCTGGATTGAACCACTAATCACTGGTGAATGTGTCCAATGGGTCTCCCTTGCACCCCTTCCTTCACACGCATGCGCACGTGCACATTCACGTATCTCACAGGCTTCAGAGTTGCCTGTGGGAAAACACAAAGTTAAAAATAAACAATCGCATTTCAAATTGTGTGCGTCTGCTGCCCACACAGCTCGTTCCACTTAGCTGACAGTCTTATAAGGGATTCAAAGGTTAAGAATATTTTTTGCTAGATACTGAAATGTGACCCCATCTAAGCAGCATGGATGAGGCAGTCACAAAGTGTCATGTTGAATGGCATTATGCTGGCACTGTTTTGGGTTTTTTTTTCTTTTCTTTTTTTTAATGCTAAATCCTTCTTTAAAACTTGAGCACTGTGTAGATGCCACTGTTTCTGCCCTCCAAGCCAGATTAAACTGCTGATTACATTACACAGTTTATATTTGAGATGTTTTTCTTTAAAACACACTTAACCTTCACTTATATAAAACTGAGCATCCCTGCTGGAGTCTTCAGGAAAAATACTGACACACCCTGGTTTCTTTAAACAGAGAATGCGGTCCCATCACTTCCAATATTTTAATGTCTTAAGTCAAAAAAACAAAAAAAAGAAGAAAATAAATAAATTCTTTGTATATGAACAGACTGCTGTGTCAATTGAAATTTCTCAGTTTTCGTTCAGCGTCGGCTGCACAAACAGATGGCTGGTGATGGTTGTTACTTGGTCAACAAACATGAAGGACTTGCTGTCAAGCAAAACCTAGGAGGGCGTGTATGTGTGTGTGTGGTGTGCTCTGTGGAAGCTTGTTAATGAATCTCTGTGTGTGTTGGGCCCATGGGAGCTCAGTCCAGAGCCAGCAGTGGTTGGGTGTTCTCGCTTTCCCCCTGGTCTTCATGTTTCAACGTGCCGGCTTCCACCACAGACTGGGACCTGAAAGCAAGAAGACACACATACTAGTGAGGGCTGCTGCAGAAGCACTGACCTTCTGGGAGTCCCTTTGCTTCGCTTTACCATTTTTGCCTTTGTCCATTTTCAGCTTTATGATTTTCTAATTACTTTCTGTGGAACACATGAGGAAATTGAGAAGCATTCTTTTATATATGAACGGGGATGTGACTCATTGCAGATCTCAAATGCTTTCACAATATTCAGTGGTTAGCTACCATCCATAATGCTGAATGCACTCAGAAACTTAAAGGTCTGAGCCCGAGATACCATGAGATCTGTCGGTGCTTAATGTCCTCCCAGGTGAAACTGATTGTGCAACTGCTTACTGGAAAGCAAAGTCATTTGTGCTTGCAAGACTGAGCCTCAAGTCATGCCTGTTACAAATCTTGAGAAAGGCAAGCAGATAAACACATTTAACTTATCTGGGGTCTTAAGGGGCAGAACTTCCATGAGTTATCCAAAATCAGTGAAGAAACCAGAATTGATATGATGATGGTGCACCTATTCCTGCAATTTGTCTTCTTGTCTCCAGTCTTGAAGGAGAACTTTATTCAGATCTAATCCGTTTTAAATTCATTTCTGCCTTCAAGGTAGGAAACATAGTTTATCCTTTGCTGCTAATGGACAAAAAAAACCAAACAAGTAAAAAGGAGTAAACACTAGAGAATGTGGATAATCGTGATTTCTTGCAGTGATAAAATCCAAATGGGCTTAAACTAATAGAAAAGCCATGAAAGGAGGAACTGATGAGTTGATTGGTATGGAAGTTTGTTATTCTCCATTTTCACTTTTGGGATAAGAATCGATCACTTCCAAGTTTGGAGTGGGCAACGAGAGTTATAGCAAAATCACAGTGTGAATTTTGAACTTTTAAAAATGGAATTTTTTGAAAGGTAGGAGTGGAACCATCCAGTCCAGGTGTTTGCATAGTACCCTTTTAAAAAGCCAGCTTTCTCATGGATAGGCTTTAGAATTAGGGGTAGCTCTCATTCTCTATAGGATGTGTTTGTACTTCCCAGCTAGTCATAACGGTAACCCCAGTTTAAGCCTTAGTTATTTCACGAGATTAGATATCAGCTCCCTTTTGATAAGAATCATTTATAAACTGCATCCTTCGGTATTTCAGTACTTCGTCAGGACTGAATACCGTGACTGTGAATAACTTGTATGATTACTTTTCTTATTCTTATGCCTGGAGCTTTCATTAAAGCATAATAAAGAATATTCATTAAAAAAAAAAAACAATTTCTCAAGATAGATGGCAAAAACTGGATGTTCAATGAGAAGACTTTTTGCCTAAATTTTGAAAGAAAGCATGCTTACCCAAATGTTTTTGCGGTGTATTTTTTTACAGTAATGCAACATGCATCGTGCTCATGACTGTATTTTAATATAGAAAAGCAGCTGATTCAGGACATTATGCAAAATTGCAATTGACATATTTCTAGTGTGTGGCAGCAAAAACTAACCACTTGTCTTTGAAACTGATACAAAAGAGATTCAAATCACATCAACAGGTTTTTTTTTGTTTTTTTCTCTGGACTACCAAATTTAATCATTTTTAAATAGTACCTGACTAATCCTTGTCACCAATGTATTGCTTCTGTCTGAACCCCTGCTCTACAATGAACATAAAAAGTCACAGATCCACTGCAGCATTTGGCAGCATACAGCAGGAAGTTTCTGCTTTAAGTCAAATGTGAAAAATCTCACAGTTTTGCCTTTTGTGCCTTTTGTGATTACTGTTGATTATTTGTGTTCTCATCACAAAAACACACACAAAGCCACCCCCATTCTTGCATCTGTAACAGCAAGATACCAGTTTCTTCCCCATATTGGTACTCAGATGCACACCAGGTTGGGAGCAACGTAATCTTAAACCCTGTGTGCAAGTGCCACACTGCTCTTCTTCACACAGAGCCAAAACAGCCAGAGCACTGCACAAATGCAGTGCAGCCCATCTGACCTCCAAATTCAGATGCCAAATGATTCAAATGCTATGCCTGGCTTTTCTGAATAACATGAAGAAGGATCCAACTGAGATTTTAGGGTCTGCCAAGCTCTGCAGCAACATTCTCTTTTTCTTTACTGCTAGAAGCTGCTTAGACCCCTAGCCTAAAATAAGCAGTTTGAGCATCTATCTGGAGGGCAAAGTAGTGATTTGAACAATCATTCCTATTTTCTAAGGCACCACAATAAAGGCCTTGCTATTGTGTTTGGATTTCCATTTTCCAAATGCATCGGTTTTTGTTTGCTGAAAAATGTTTTCAGTTTTGCGTTTTTAACTTAAATTTTATATAGAAAAAAAAAAAGGAAATTCTCAACAAGATTATAAAATATGGTTTTTGTCCTCTTCATTTATGGCAAATATTAAAAATGTAGATGCTCAGAAAAGCATTTTGGCAACATGTATCATGCAGCTCACAATCATCTAATGTAATAACTCTGTGTGAGGTATATTTTACTGACCTAGAACATCGTGGAATATGTATTTCATACCTATACTTTAGTTAATGACAGAGAAAAGAGGATTTCCAATAGGCCATGGTTGCAGAAAGCATTTTCATCTGACAAGTAACTATATTTTGCAGCTTTAGAAAGTAAGACAAATGCTATTTGAAAGAGTGCACCTGTACCACAGAATGGTAGGGATTGGAAGGGACCTTGAAAGATCATATGGTCCAACTCCCCTGCCAGAGCCAGGCCACCTAGAGTAGGTCACACAGGAACTCGTCCAGGCAGATTTTTAATGTCCCTAGAGAAAGAGACTCAACAAACCACCTGGGCAACCCATAATGTTGGTTTCGTATTGTTTTTCTGTATCTAACACATATCTAGTTCAAGGAAAGCAGCCATATTCTAGCTATGTGCAAGTTTGCACAATATTTGGGGTATTTTTTTTTGTATGCTGACTCTAGTAGTAAACCTAAGACTAAGACTAGTTTCTGCTTGAACAGTACTGCTACCTGCTTCAACAGCATTGGCATTTTCTTCAGAGGATTTTGCAATCACATTTCAAAGTTTTAAGTAGAATCTGGTTCTTGAAAAGTATTTAGTATCTAACTTCACCTTTATCTACTATTGAAAAATAAATTGCAGTAATTTACAACTATCTTTGCATTAAATACACCTTCTTGCACATCAGTTTAAACCATTTGCTGTTCCATTATGGCAAGCCAAAGTTCATGGCACCAGACAAAAGGATTTTTATTTTGCTGTGTTTCCATATCAGTGTGTACAAACACTTGTTGGTATAGAGCAGATAACATGAAGCCAGACTCTTCCTGGTGATACCCCATGACAGAAGAGACAATGAGTACAAATTGAAATACAGGATTTTCTATTTTAGTTGAAGAGCAAGTGTTTGCACTGGGGCAGTGGACAAATACTAGACCAAGTTGCCCAGAGAGGTTATAGAGTCTTTATGCTTATTCAAAATCCAGCTGGACGCAGTCCTGGGAAACCTGCTCTAGCTGACCTTGCTCTGAGCAAAGGGTTGGGTAGATGCCCAGAGGTCCCTTAACCTTTATGTGATTCTGTGCCCTCAGAAATACTAGCTCCTGTGAACTATCTCAACTCATGTTTCTCTATCCTGATAGAGCAAACATTTTCTTAACAAGCTCATTACGCCTTTGGGGTGTCAACAGCGTGGATGACATTCAGCTGCTAAATGTACCTGCTGCCATCTAAGGCACCTTAGGATATCCAAGACAACCTTCCATGTCTGACAGTTATGACCCAGGATTTATAGAGAACCCATGTACTTCTGGAGGAACAGATGGAGGCCAAGAGGACCTCACAGTGACTAAAATGATACGAAATGCCAATACATCAGCAGTAGAGCCTTATACTTAAGCAGCAGAGCCTTTCCTCTGCTGTTGTTTCTGCAGGATGAATGGAACTAGTTAGTAATGTTCAGGACACATCCAAGTCGTTTCGACCTGCACCAGATATGAACTAATCATCTAAGCAGGAAATAGTAATTGAATTGGCATTCTCCAGATAACACTACATTTCAGTCACTTGCATTGTGATTTGTGTCATCATCAGATATCTTTGATCACTTTGTGCTATAAATGTTAGAGAGAAATAGATGTTGTCAAGGTGAAATCCATCTGACCTGTTCTAGACATATGGTCATATCATAGAATTCAGGGGTTACCTACATTCCGGTCCCTTTTCTGTTAACAGGAGAAATGGGTTCCATAATTTACTAGGCAATGTTTCCTACATATCATAGCCATGACTGCCTCACACCTTCAATTCTCACTTGAAGTGTGATAAATGTCTAGTGTGCTGCAACTTTGGAATTATAAACAAGTATATTTGAATTCAAAGCCTTCTGTTTTTCCTCATTTCTCAGCTAAAAATTCTCAGCAGCCAGACTGGGAGATGCTTGGCTGTGGAGGCTTTGATTGAGTTAAATTTTAACACAAGTAGAAAATTGTACTGTGTAAGGCACTGAGCTGGCAAACCCTATGCCTGTCTTTCTTTAACATGATAGGTGTGAGAGACACACCTCCTACAAAAGTACGAGGTGATCACCATAGGATCACTAGAAACCAAGTCTGCAGTAGTTAATGAACTCATCACGTTCAATGCCCATAGAGTTTCCAAATCTAGGTAACCTCACTTAGGAGAGCAAAAGGAAAATAGAAAGACAAATGAATTCTCAGTCTCACTTCTGAAGCCTACATACCATTTCAGCATGCTCCATTTAAAGCATCAGTCAAACCCCCCATGGTTGTTTTACTGTTCAGTAAGAATATTTGGAAGGCTGGAAGATCAACATCACACAGCTGTCTCTCCAGCAGGTCAGCCATATATTGCAAATGACAGCACTGCATCGGTATGTACATCAACATCTAAGAGAGCAGATGGCTTTATGTGTGTAGACATTTTTAACACAATAATATCAAATTTGGTCTAAAACCAAGAAGACTGGATGTAGCCCCTCTAGCTGCATGGATTCTGAAGGCTCTTGTCAGAGTACAGCTGGAATGAAGCTGATGTCTGTTGACCATCAGTTTTGTTTCCTATAAAAACCAAAATTCCCAAATCCTGCACTGGGCCAACAGTAACTGCTTGCCTTAAAAGACACCTTCCAGCTCTCTGATCCCTCGTTATATGCTTTTCATCCCAGCAATGCTGATGTGCTGCAGCCCATGGGAGCTAAGACATGTTACCTTTGTGCTGGGCTTCCCTTGGGGATTTCTGTGAAGGAAGGAGGAGGGCAGTATGTATTTTTCCCCAAGTGCAGGAGGCTCTAAGCTCTCAGATTGACCCACTGCAGTCAATCAGATCACATCATGTGACTCTATTTATCTACCTCTCACCTCCTATCTACTCATTTCCCTCTAATTCCCTTCTCATTTCACCAGCACCTCAGGGCTGTTCATCTCCCAATTATCCATTCTCTTTGCAGAACATAATAAGCATATTTTTTAAATGACTCCCATGAATTTGACAAGGTCTGAGGGGCACCATCAGACTGCAGAGGAGGTTGCAGCACCCTGGAGTGTGCTCTGCAGCCTGCCTCCAGAGCATGCCTCCATCAGATGGGAAAATCAAGGATTTTCCCCTTGTGTTACAGAAACAATGCAGAAGTGCAGGTTTGAAGTAATGGTGGTAAAAGATAATCTTTTCATACTGGGAGCACTTGAAAATGAAATGCCTGAGCAATGCATGGTGAAACAGACACAGAGTCCTGCAGATGGTGTGGACAGAGGCAGACCTGCTCAGCCCAGCCCAGCCCTGTTCTGCTCTGTTCTGCTCTGCAATACTCAGGGGAGCATATCTCCAGTGCAGAGGCTGTGGAGTGTGGGAGCATGGCTCTCTGCCCAGGCTTGTGAGCCCTGTTGAAATCTCTGGCTAACACAGCTCTGCAGCTTCTGCACTGGTGCCAGCTCACAGCTCTGTGTTAAGATAGCACAGGAGCTGTGCTGCAGAGACCTGCCTGGAGAGGCAGCTTCGATACACCAACTACAGCATTTCAAAAAGGAGAAGCAGCATCCAATGTCTAGGGGCACAGCTGAGCTGCTGAAGTGATCCACCAGCATGGGGAGTCAGGACAAAGCAGCATGAAAACTGACTTAACCTCCCTGCCAGCCCAGCACTTAGCCCACAGGACTATTGTGACTAGCTGCTCCACTTCCCAAATGTGGCTTTGTGGCCATTGTGACAGCACTGCCCATCTTTCTCCCTGATGGTTAGCACATGGGAGAGAGATCCCCAAGTAGTCTCTCGCCACATCAAAGCCAAGTGACTATGGCATGGATCTATGCTTAACTACACATTTGAAGATGTCTCTGTAAATGCATCTGCACCTCTAAAGAGTTGGCTGCTGTAGAATGAACCCCAGCACCAGACCTTTCCTCCTTGTTGTGCCCAGCAGCTCTCTCCATGCATCCCCTCTCCCAAGAGCTGGCCCCAGCTGCTTCTCTGACTGCAAGCTCCAGGCACAGCTAGCTGTGGGGTGTGCACCAAAGAGCTTTAGGGATTGCACCGCACCACATTTGACTAACTATGGCCAGCAAGCTCTTCACCCTGTGCCAACCTGTCCCTTAGCCCACACCACATCACAGGAGATGCAGCTCCTACCTTTGGCACTTGCTGTAAAAACAGTTCTCTGATGAGTTATGACAGAGCTCTCAACTTACTGCTCTCTGAGCTGAGAAAACATACAGAAATGCTGAAATATTTGGCATAGCACATACAATCTTATGCCTTAAGGCCACTGAGACCCAGAGGAAAGCAAAGGCCATATGCTACGCAAGGCAAAAGCAGCCAAACTCTTATGGCAGAGGCTATCCCTGAGCAATACAGAAGTGGAACGGAGTCTGTGCCACCACTCTTGGAATTCGGGTGCACATCTTGATCTGTTTTCATTTATCAGCGTGAATGTCTCTGATATCTCCTCCTCCTAAGTGCTTCTGAATTCTTTGTCAAGATCTTGCCTCAGTCATATCCAAAGTCCAGGGCTGGAGAAAGGCATGAGTGGGAGCTCGTGCTCTCCATTTCCTTTATTTACTATAGTCTGTCTCCTCTACATACTTTTTTCCCAACAGAAGGAATGGCCTTCAGATAGGATTTTCTGGAAGACCCTGGGGTGTAATTTGTCACCTATCAAAGGTAAGCCAAGCATTGAGACCAAATAAAGACCACACTGCAGTAGCAGTCAGCACCAATTTACAGCAGATTTGGCAAGAAAGAGTTGCTGAAAAATGTGTAGATGTCCAAACAAAAGAGATTTGGACTAAGTATTAAAGAAAATATTCATTTCCCAATTTATGAATGTTACACACACACACACATGCACTTATCACCATTCACTTTTCCAACTGATCCCCATTTCCTTGCCACCAAGGACATTTCCTAGCCCAACAGCTCCCAGTGCCTTTTACTCAGACACTCCAGTCCTTTACACCTGCCTCACCTTGAGTATGCCCTTTTTTTTCTGTCATTCCAGTGACTCCAGTTCCAAATATCTCAACCAGATTTGCCATTGATTCACAGTGCCTTCACTTCTGTGTGCCAATAACATGGAAGGTGAGGCCTCTGGAGCAAAGGACATCAATCTTCCTACTCCTCTGTCCTATATCAGACAGTTTTCTGTCCTTAGCAAGCACAGCACTGCAGTGTGAAAGCAACCCTGCGGGTGTACTATTTAGGCTGGAAAGTCAAACGCTGTCACAGCGGGAAATGTCAGAATGTAGGTTGTGGGAGCAGGAGCCACTCATCTGAGTGTGTGGGGTGTTGTGTCCCCTCGTCACGCCCCAGCCCCTGCAGCATGCTCTGTTCTTTTTTAGAGAGCTCTTTCGATGCTCAATGCTCAGGGTAGACAGTGCCAAGCTAATAAGTGGCTATTTGTTTTGCTTTCTTCCAGCAGTTCAGCATGTGGCTCTGTGACACATTTTCTGCAAATTATTCCAAGCCTGCTCTGAAGATAGCCTTTGTTAATTCCCTCCTGAGCTTTTCTGTGGAGTTCATCAGAGCAGTACTTGTGTGGCTCTTAAATGTCAATTCACTTACTGCCATAGCATGACTGTGAGGCCTTTCTTTAAATTTCCATTCTGCATGTGGAGAGCTGATGTGCAGTGAGACTAGCATCCAAGTATTCCTCTAGTGTGGGGTGCCCATTTCCCAATGCCAAGCATCTGATGAGGTGTCAGTCTTTCATGAACTACTAAATCCATGGATTTGGCTCTGTCTTGTTACAGCCTGGTCTAGTCCAGGGAAAGATATTGTGACCACAAGTAAAAGTTGTAATTACAAAAGCTCTCTGCACCCCCATGGCATAGGCAGGAGATGGACATTGTAGGCGTTGAATCATCAACCTGAGCTGAGCAAGTTTATTTGTGCTGGGAGGTCAAGCTAAAACATGAGGCAATCCTTGGAGTCATTAAATGTGAAAATCAAATATGTTTCTACAGAGCACACGTGAATTGCCTTTTCAAAGGCCTGTAACTCAGCCAGATGTAGGTGGATTTTTCACAGGACAGTGAAAGATGTAAGCAGTATAAAACCATTTGTTTTATTAAGTGTCATGTCTCTAATCTAAACTACTAAACTTTTGGCAAATTTATAGCCCTCTGAAGACATAATTTACAAGGCAATATTTTAGGCAGCCTGAAGAACACTGATTCCATATTCCCACCTCCAGTCTGTGTTTGTGTACCCATGTACTAGCAATTGAGCACTGTAAACAGACGAAAGCTACACTGTTGATGCCCTTGAAGGGCAACCAATTTCCTGCCTTGTCCCAGGGGACCCCCAGCATCAAGCTACTTGACCCTCGTGTCCTTGGTTCAGCCATGGCTTTGCGACTGTGGTCTCCTCCTCAGCCTTCTCTCACTGCTGGCTTATGAGGACATTTACACACTGTCTCTCCTGCAGCCTCCCCAGGACCTGCTAACATGTCAGATTCACTGCCTCCTTTCTGCTTCTCTCTGATACATTAGCAGAATTCCAGCCAAAGCTATAAAATTGTTCAACCGATAATTATCAATATTACTCTTTAATGCATGTATTACATGACATGCACATCCCTGGGACATTTGCTTTACTATCAAGACACGTCTCCTTTGTAATTGGTCAACGGGGAAAGTATTTCCACAGAAGCATTCAGAAATTCTACATTGTTTGAAATAATTAATAAGAAAATAGTGAACATAAGCTTTGCACCATGGATCTCATAGAGTTGCTTTAATGGAAGCTTACGTGGAGCTTTTCCCTTTTCCCCATGTGGAAATGCACCACAGCTACACACAGAGCAACCCAGCTGCCATTCACAAGCAGTGAGAAGTTTCCACACATTTTCATACTGATTTTTATTTGCTGGCATTTTATTACTTAGGCAGTAAATCGGTGCTGGCTGTGAAGCAGCATAAAACATGACCCATAAAGCAGAAACATATGGTGAGGGAACGTTAGGGTCACACTAAGGATAACAACTAGAAAGGCCTGCCTTGCACAGCCCAGCTGGGCATATGGACAAACCACTCTGAACAAATAAAAACCTTACATGTCATCCCCCTACGAATGGCCCCTTTTGGATCTAAAACTGTTCCAGTTGGCATTAGTATATACCAGTTGTGATATCCTTCCATCTGGGAGCAGGATCCCATTTCTGAGAACTAGCAATTAGTTTCAACAAGTTCATTTGAATTGACTATCAGTCCTTTTGAAAATGCATACATAAGGACGCAAAAATGGCAAACTCTAATCTAAAACCCTTTCACTCTAATCTACACATGAAAGTCCACACACTCTGACTCATCAATGTGAGTCAACACATTCCAACAGATTTTTTAATTTCGTTTTCTAAATGGGCACTTTTAATGAATCACTAGGCAGATCATTGCATCTTAAGGTGCTCAAGTCCTTTAAGATGAGAGGAAATGGCCTCAAGTTGCGCCAGGCAAGGTTTAGATGGAATGTTAGGCAAAATTTCTTCCCCAAAAGGGTTGTCAAGCATTAGAAGAGACTGCACAGTGAAGTGGTCGATCATTGCTTTCTCAATCTGTATTATCCTAAGATAAATTTTTATACCCACATTTTAAAAGTTATCCTTAATCAAACTTTGACTAAACAGTTTTGATTAAACAGCACAGGTTGTTTGGATAGAATACATATGAAGCTGTTAGGTAAAATTTTCTCTCGCTGCAGGGCAATTTTAAATTACACCAGATTCTCAGACATGTTTGCACTGGCAGGAGGTTAAAAGTGAGCAGTGAAGTTTTTTGATGCCTGGGAGGGCATGGAAGGAAGTCAGCTCCCAGACTGTGCTTGGTGACCACAAAGGGAACAAGCAAAGGCATAGAGCAGTTTTTGTCACTTGGACTGAAGGTCAAGTTTAGACATCAAGAAGTGACCCAGATGCACCTGCAGAAAGGCAGATCTTGTTAAAAACAAGTCACAGGGGACCTACATGCTACCACAAGTTACTTGCTTCTGCTGGACCCAAATGTAAGAACAGAGTGACACTAAGGAAAAAGGAAACTCTTCAAAGAACCAAGCTCCTTCACGTCTTCCACAGTCACTGATCCATCTCTCCAGCTGGGGACGCTTCCTCACTGTGATTAGGTACCCAAATAGCCATAGACATGCTTCTTCCACCTGTGCTGGCCAAAAGTCTATGGCCTTTTGGCACAGTCATATGTTGAGAGCAGTCTCCAACTCTAACTGCTAGGCTTAACCATCCACCATAACTATTCATTACATTGCACACCCGGATAAAACCTCCAGCTGTCCCCAAAACCAGCTCATTAACAAAAACCAGCATGAGTGCCTCAGGCAAGTGGTTTGCTTTTGTGTTAGCTCCCTGTTGACTAAAGCAACCCAAGGTCTCTTTCTGCCCATTAGGGCTGAAAGGGAGGTGATTTTCTTCCCTTGCTCCAAATTTTCACACCATTTACATTGCTTTCAAATCCCACAGCTCATAAGTGAGGACTCTGCATGGATGCAGACCATTCAGAGGAGATGGCTCAGGCCAGGGAAATGTCTGTTGCCATTGCTTCTCCCAGGATTATCAAATGCATGTGGCCAAACTCTTGGATTGAACTGACTTTGCTATTACTGGTTTGCATGTTTATTACCTTTGCCTGTTTCAAACTTCACTGAGCAAACAGATATATTCTGAATGGATTTTTATTATTGCTGTGCCCTTCTCCCCTCCCCCCACCGGCCATTAAGACTCATTATGTGGAGTTATCAGCTGTTTTGTTTTGTTTCCCATCTGTTCATACAGTACTTGGGTTCTGGGATTTTTCCCAGGGTGTGAGATAATACTGCAGATGGGAGTGTAATTTCCACTGTTTTGATTTTGTCCCAGTGGGGCTTTGTGTGGCCACTGGTGGAAAAATGACAATTGCAATGGTTTTGATTAAAGACATTCCATATTATAGAAACTCATCACATCTCAAGTTTTTCAAGATCATGTTGTTAACTAGAGTTACTGACAGGTTTGGGTTTTGTTTTTAAGAGGATTTTCAATCCTTTCTCCATCTACAACACCTCCATTCTCTAAAGTAAACAACTACTTTTTGAGGGGAACAAATCTCGTGCAATTTTGAGTCACAGGGAAAAACCACCCCTGCTGGCAGCTGGGGAGAAGATAATGTTCTGGCCTCATTGTTGTTAAAGGGCACAGAAATTGGAAGCTTTGAGGGTCAAGCCTAGTCTCCTGTGGCCACTGGTAGCCGCCTTGTATCAGACCTTTCACTCATGTATCAGTTAAGTTGTCATATTGAAAAGCTGTTTCAGTAACTCACTACTGTGATAACTAGTAAACTTGTTCCTCCAATTTCCAGCCAAAATATACTTTGGTCATCTTATACACATTTGATCTCATGCCTAAGTTGTCCTTTTTTCTCAAATACCTGTTCTCTCTCCCTAGTTTTGATTCTCACCTGTATGTTCTGTTGCGGTGAGCAGGGCCAGCACACAGGCTTTGGGTAATTAGGCGCTGCAGAAGATCTCGGGTTGTACGGTGAGTGAGAATTGGCCCAGGAATATAGCCAAGTAAGGTAACGTTGCATAGCTGATAAGGCAGGATCCACCCATGAAGGGTGGTTACTTGTTAGTCCCTATATAAGGGAGTGTTATTGTTTAATAAACGCCATTTTGTCATCCACCACATTGGTGTCTGTGTCAGTGGCCCAGTGGTTGGGGTTTGATCATCATGCCGGTCAGCTGCCGGAGGTAGGTCACCAGAAGAAGGTGCAAATGTTCAGAGAATGATCATACTCATTTCAACCTTTGGTCTGTGAGGCTGAACAAACTGATATCTTCACTAACTTCTTGCTGGAAAACCATGTTCTTTGCTCTCCTCACCTTCATTGTAATTCTCAGGTGGGCTTGTTTCAATTTATATGTGTCTGCCCCAGACATGGGAGCCAAAGCACTGCTGTCACTACTGAAGCCAATGTATAGGCATAGCCCTGCTCCAGCTTCACTCCAACTGCTGCTTGGTGCTGCATTTTGTCACAGTCTACATTTTGAGACTTACTTTAATTTTCAGGTGATGACTTCTATTTGGTCTCAGGTACATCCTGGAAAGGCTCTCTCTCTCCCTCTGACTTCTCTTTATAATATAGATGAAGTGGCTACAAAATTATTTTGGTCAGTTACACTCTGGTTCTGTTTCCTAGCATTTTTCTTCCATGTCTATAATTCCTATCTTGATTGGTCAGCATCTCTGTTACTAAAATTGCTAGACACTGTATTTGGAGTAGGTTGTGCCCAAAGGGAGCTTCTATCTAGGTGTAGGATGGCAATACTACGCTTCACAGGAACATTTCTGTGTGGTCATGGTGCAAGACTCCAAGGTATTCTAACAGCAAGGAGCTCCAAGATTCAGAAAGCTTTAAGACAGCACTAGTCCAACGGCAGATCTGCTGAGGATGTACTTGTATGACTTTACAGCAAGTGGTCCCAGAGCCAGGACTGTACAGAGCAAGGTACAGACCTTGTCATGCCGCAGGATGACACCCAGGGAGGAAACAATCATCATACCCGCAGTCTCTGGGGTAAATCCACGTCTCATAAGCAGAGCTCTCCACTGCAGCTAATCACTGGGCAGTGATTATAACCTCAGTGATATATGAGAAGTCAGAGAAAAGATCCGTGATTGTTCAGCAAGGCTTTTTGGCCTTAAATTACGGAAACCCAACAAAGTTCATTCTTTCTATATTTACCCTTTTCAGAGGAACATAAGTACTAAAGAAAAGGGCAGTCACTTTTCTTTTGTTTTGTTTTGTTTTGTTTTGTTTTGTTTTGTTTTGTTTTGTTTTGTTAAACCAAACATTTCAGCATAGAAACACAAAATCACCATGTTTATGCTAGAGTTTGATGATTTTTACACTGTGAAAGGAGAAGAGATTTTAAATGAATCTGCAAAATTGTTTTAATAAGGGGGAAATGACAGGGAAATTGTGAAGGAATTATATTTAAGATGAAGACTAATGTTAGATCACCTATGCCTAGTGTAAACCTCCCTGGAGTATCCAGATGTCTAGGCTGTGGCCAGAGACTCTCATTGTGTTAGAGGTGTATGAATCTAAAGAGGAAAGGAAGGGGAATATATAAAGACAGGCAATGCTGGTAGAAATCTGCAGACCTTTTAGTAGGCCTTAGATATTAATCTGGTCTAACAAATCTAATAAATCACACAATTATGCTTCCTAAGCATAGGCTTTTACCTCATTAGGCCAAACCATGATTTCAGGGGAAGAATCAAAGTAAATACTTTTAGGAGAAAATCTGTTGAAGTAGTGAACTTTTCACCTCTAACAGCTAGTAATGACCACAAGGTACGAGATCATATGATTCACTTAACCACCAAGTAACAAAATTAGGCTAAAAGTTAGATGTAGTCTTGCCCAGAGGCAATATGACAAATTAGATTCATCCACTTGCCATATTTATATTAAAGTACTTTTGTATTGGTGAACAGATAATAAAAGAAGGCTTTGCCTCAAGGCAGGGTTTTCTGGCACTGAACTCATTTTCCAGCTGAGGTTCCCCTCTGAGGCCATGATAAGACCACCCCCTTCTTTGCAGCCAAGAATCTGATCCTTAGCAAAGATTATCTGTCACCAGTTCTTATCACTTTGGAGCTTTAAAAACTGCAGATTCCTGTCTATAAAGCTACATAAAATGTATACTCTTGATATATGTTTTCAATAATAATGGAATATTTAGTTAGCATCCTTCTTAAAATCATCCGCTACTAATATTTTTTTTAAAAAAAGTTTTAAAAAGCTTTCTGGGACAGGATCTGTAAACTCTTCCTGGCTCCCAGTTTTGGCTGGCAGTCAGTACTGAGAACTGCTGACTATACAGATGGCCACCTCTCTTCCTGCCATGGCTGCAACCCTGCAAAGGTTCATAGCCTTGTGGTCTAGTTGCCCTGTGAGCCGTGGGACTCACTTTGCAGCTGCAGCAGCGTGGCACCCCTCTGACCCGGCTGGGAGCTGTGAACCAAGAATGCATTTCTTTTTCCTCTGGAGATGAAAGACTTTTAAAATTAATTGCATGGCATTATGGCTTGTCTGTGTTGTCAGCTTTGATTTTGCTGTGACAAGATGATAGCCGCTCCTTGTCAGGCGGTGACGCCGTGCCTGTGAGCTCTGTGCTTGTCAAGGGGCAGCAGCAGGTGAGAGCATAGCTGCCATTCGGGGAAAGCACTTTTGTGGAGTGGCGAGGAGAGTGCAGATGTTACACTCCTGCAGAGGAAGCCCACCCAGCCACGGCTCACTGCAGTTGGCGTTGGCTCTGCCATACCAGCCACAAACCTTTGCCGAGCACCCAATACTCCTCCCCATATTCCCACAGGCAGTGCACATTACTGAGGGGGATACTCTCCAGGGATGGCATTTCAAACATTCAGAGCCAAAAGAACAACCACTAGACCTAAAATCAGAGATCTTAAAAGAGCAGTTCTGCTGCTTTAGCAGGGCCGGATGGGGAAAGCAGGAACAGAAGCAGCGGGAGGAGACTAACTCATTTTCCCTTTAGAGGGCAGTGGTGTTCATAGTACAAAAGTTGTGTTTCCAAGGAGGTAAAACCCTTGTCATTAACAACTGGAGTCAGCAGCAGCAAAGTAGCAGCAAGTAACAGGCACCAGCACTGAAATGGTGCTGCTGGCTGCACTACACCCATACAGAAGACCATCTCACTCTGATACAGCTTCTGTAATGCTCTTAGCAGGGTCCCATTAATTTCCTTTTGTGTTTGTGCACAGTAGTCAGACAAGTAATTATGGTTCCACAGAGAGGCTTCCTTTCTCCCACCACACTGTGAGTGCAATCCAGGGTGAAGTTCTCCTCACCATCAATGTCTGCCAAATTACAGACTCTCTCTGTGCAAGATGAACCCTCCTGGCTAGATTTATGCCAAACCAGTTTGGAAAGTCATATGAGAGATGGTTTCAAAGGCAATACTAACCTTTTCATGGGTTTGGGTGAGGTCTCCCTCTCCAAGTTGGAGGAGGCATGTTTCACATGCATGGCATTGTAGGAGGTGTGGGTGTACTCGTTTTCATCGCTGTAGTCAGGACCGAGTAACGTCCGAGCCCATGTTCCCATGTCGTACGGAGGAAGAGTCCCCCCGAATTCAGAGGGCAGACATTCAGGGTGTATTAGCTGGTGGAGGCTGTTCAGGTTGTTACCATGAAGAAAGATCTTTAACAAATAAAAAGAAAGTTCAAAGTCATCATTGATTCTTTACTCCATTAAATACAATAATAACAGTGCTAATGAGGTGTGGAGCATCATTAATTGATGCTGCAATTTTGGGTGGCAATTTCTGAAGTGTTCAGGGCTGGCTCAGATGGGTCAAAGGCAAGGATTAACTTTGGGATGTGCAGCTGAAGAAGCAAACTGGCACTATAAGCATTTCTGAAAACCCAATTTGCTTGCTTTTGGCAAATGACAATTTCACTTAAGTATCAGATCAGGGAAAATGGAAGGCAGGACTAATGACTGACTATTGCTACTGTAAGAGGATAGAGATTTGTACAAAGAACAGTGAGAATAAAAGGGACACAGTGGATCTTACTGAAAGAAGATGTAAAGAGCAGGTCCCCAGCATCTGACAGGGTAATCCAGCTCTTTGGCCCAGGACTGAGGTCTACCAGATGAGCCAGGGTCTGCTGCCACTTTGCACTGCTTCAGCAATATTTGTCTCACTAATACCTCTTTGCTTTCAGTCTGGCACTTGTGCTGTCTAGTCAGACACACCTCAGGCTCTTGGGCCTCCTGAGGTCATTAGACAGGCTGCAGAGCACAACCGGCTAAAGTGACTGCAGGACCACAGTTCACATAGGTTTCAGTGGGGAAGACCTGACTCTTCTGTAGTCAGGTATGGGCATTTTTTGTGGAAACAAATCAACACCATGTAAAAACAGTCACTTGCTGAAGGAATGTAATAGGAAACTTTACTCCCACAAAAAAAGTTCAGCTGAAGTTTTCCTTAGTGCAGGTATCTGGCCTGATAATCCCTCCACATTGTCAGTTCCCTCTCTCCCTGAACTGGAACAGGCTGCCCAGATGGGTTGTGGAGTCTCCTTCTCTGGAGACATTCAAAATCCACCTGGATGAGTTCCTGTGTGACCTACTCTAGGTGGTCTTGCTCTGGCAGGGGGATTGGACTGGATGATCTTTTGAGGTCCCTTCCAGCCCTTAACATTCTGTGATTCTGTGATGTCCCATTAAAATGTATCTACACTTTGATAATGATAACTGCTTTCTAGTCCCTGGCTGAATTATTGATTCAGTCCAGACCTTTGCATAAGTTTTAACAAGAGCAGCAATCCTCTGAGATCATATGGAAAATGCAGAGAGAAAAAGAAGTAAGAAAAGAAAGCAGGCAGCCACTCTGGCTCTGCAGCTTGCTATCCCTCCCCACCCCCCCCGGCCCCGACTAATTACCCTTTTCCTTGTCTTGTCTTTGAGGAATGGTTTGATTAGCGTGTACAGGGCATGGATGTACCAGGGCTGGTTGACAAAATGGACTCCTCCAAAACGGGCAGGAAAGCTGTCCTACAGAAAGAATGCAAAGGAAGGCAGTTAATGGGTGCAATGCTTTAATGTGGGAGTCAATAGGATGAAAGCCGGAGGAAAAAGTCAGCCTCTTTCCACCTGCAAACAAGCACTGGGCTTGCTGGGAGCAGGCAGGAGAGAGATGGGAAAGGAAAGACGCCTGGAAGTGTTTATATCAGTTTCTTCTGTTAGCAGATTCAGTCCCTTCTCCCCTCCACACGCTAACGAATCGATTGCCAATGATTTAAAGCAGGCTTTCCAGCCATTTCCCCTGAATGTTTTTGAACTCCATCAGAGCATCTGACTCTCCCTGGATAGGAAGTGAGAGAGGGTTGATGAGCACCATTCCCTTGAGGGGAAGCTTTCTAATTTCTCATTGTGCAGCACCAGGGGAGCCCCCGGTTCCCACGGGCATTGCTGCCCACAGCTCACCTCTTCACCCTTCGGCTTCCTTGCCTCCCCCCCCAGCTAAAATCATCATTACAATGGCTGACCTTTCAGGGTGAGCAAGCAGCATATTCTAGGGAGGAGGATGGGTGGGAAATGCTGATAAGTGAAGGTGTAGGGAGAGTGCACCATGACAGCACCATGGAAACTGCCGGAGCCCAGCGCTGGCTGCCAGGCTCTGCACAAACACCCTCAGCATTAGCATGCAGGTAGCATCCCGCTGGGGAGGTGTTTGCAACAGCATCCTACTCCTCTCAGCCAGCATGGCATGCTTAATAAAAGAGGGGGTTGCTGGCGTGTCTTTAAAGGTTATTGTATATTGTGAAGGGTATTTTGCACCTACACTCTCATCTAACAAATGTCAGTCAGTCAGGGAAGAGCCTAGGTTTTTTTCACATTGCCTAAATGGTGGCATGATGGCTGCTCCAGCATGCAAATGTGCTTACTGTGAGGGTGAGGGAGCCCAGGCACAGGCTGCCCAGGGAGGGTGTGGAGTCTTCTCTGAAGGTTTTCAAAACCTGCCTAGATGTGGTCCTGTGTGACTTGATCTAGGTGAAGCTGCCTGAGCAGGGTGTTGGATAGATGATCTCTAGAGGTCCCTTCCAACCCCTACCATTCTATAATTCTGTGATTCCAGTGGGGAGGAGAGGTGCCGGTCTCTCTCCTGTGAAGGGAGATTCTGATGAAGCCATCCTCATCTCACGTCTGCAGCTCAGCATGTAAAGACAGAGCATAATCAGTTCTCTTCCTTTGGGGCTTTGGCTTGGGGACTCAGGCAGGTTCATTCCCCTCACAATTAGTACAATGCATCCTAGGGCTTTCTCTCTCCTTCCTTTGAAGCATCAGAGATTGAGCACAGCTGGTGAGAATCCAGGGTGGATTTGTGAACTGATACAGAAAATCCCCTTATACACCTGCTCAGTGTAGCTTCTGTGTTGCTTCAAGGTCAAGGGTTGTTTTTTTTCCCCAAATTTTGCACTGTATGAGCTTCCCACCACCTCCTGCCACTCGCAGATTGGAAGGACTCTGTAATTTAGTACTAGCTGTGGATAGCCCTGGCATTCATCTTAAACTGTACATAGGTAATGTTTGTGAGCAGCCACAGGCATTAAGTGATGCATTTTTCTTTTTCTATACAGTAGTATAAGCCTCTTACACCTCAGACACATCAGTTGACCTGAAACCATTACAAATCTCAGTATTGCATGCTCTGTGCAAAACTAGCGGATAGTCAAGCCAGCATGTGGGAGGCTAAGCAGTGTAACATAACAGGTGATCCCATTTTAAATCCAAATAAACTATGAGCTGAGGGTTTTTTTTAAGGATGGCACATGCTCTGTTGAAGTGTTAATTTGTGATGAAGATGACTATTTCCACTGCAGAGTTTAGGGCTACAGTTCTGAGTGATATAAACTGCTGCAGTGCTGCAGGTTGCAGTGAGTTAAACTGGGCTGTGCTTAGAAACAACTGCAGAGATTCTGAGCCCACCTAGAAAAAATATTGACCAACAGTGTGAAGCCTAAAGTGATTTTCTGCCCTGTGACAACCTGAAATTTGATTTCAGAGCACACCAGAGCCCAGAATCACCATCTCATGCAAAAGGCACATACTCAGATATTTTTCTACCACATGGGAGTGAAAATTTGAGGATGTGAAACTTTTCACAGAATATTCTAAAAAAAAAAAAACCCAACCAAAAAAAAAAAACCCAACCAAAAAACAACAACCCCCCCATTGGAATGTTACATATTTGTCCTTTAAAAAAAGAATATATCTATATTTATCAATCTATCTGCCTTCTCACAAGCTGAGTCTCTAAGGGAGAAGTTCTGGACTTCCTTGGTCTTCTGGGGCTGAGCTGCCACAGCTATCCTGGTTTGTACCACAGAAGCATAGATCAGTGTAGAAGGTACAGTCCAAGTCTGAAGCAAAGGATAGTAAAGAAAAGAGAGATGGGAAGTACAGATAACTTTCAGATGCAGAGATTTATACACAGAAAAGAAAAAAAATTTTGCCTTCTTATCGACTGCACAGATTATATTAACCACAATCTTCAATGAGAAATGTCAGTCAGACTTCATTTCGAAGCGTTAAGTGTGGGGTTTTTTTAGAGCACATTGGCCAGCCTTAGTGAAATCACATTAGCCAAAAAGGTCTGAATGCTGGGAATTACAGGAACCAGTCAGAGCCTTAAACTGGCATATTGCCTCTGGAAAAGGCTGACTAAGGAGAAGGATATACTTTCCTAAGTAGAAAATTAATTTTATGTCTACCCGTTGACTCCATAAACTAGATTTTGTCTGGTACAGCAGTAGAATGTCACAGGAAAACCTCTCATAGAACAGTTTTATTTAAAGGCAATTGCTTTCTTTTCATTATGAAGTTACACCTGAAAATGCACAAAGACCCTTGAAAAGGCAATGTGGTGGCCAGAGAAAAAAAAAACCACCAAAGGACATTTTTGTGCTATTAAACGCAATCAGCTCAATTTGACCTTCATCCATCAGTCCACCTGCATTTTAAAGGCTGTCAATTAGAACAAGGACAAAGACTTTTTTTTTTCCCCTTTAAACCAAAGAAATTTGATATGGGAATCATCCAGACACTGTTTGGAACTGCAACACTCCAATTTTGCAGAAGTCCCTAATTAGAGCAGAGCTGTCTTGGAAAGAAAAGCTCCCATCTGGAGGTCTGCCTTGTGCAGTTCCAGGAAGATGTATGAGACATTTCCCACACCCCACTTAGTGACTCTACTGCTTTCCCTGGGGCAAGGTGAAAGTAGCTGAAATTGATTTTCTGCTGGAGAGCTTTTGCTTTTAGGAATTCACTTTTGATTTCTCATGTCTTGTGATTCCTTGGGAAGGTGTATTTCATAATGAGGTAAATTTTTTGGAGCCTAATGTGAAAAGGACCCTGGGATCATGGATACTTTTCATAACCTGATTTCTTGTTAAAAATATCCAATCCTGAAGATATATTTACATTTTATTCCAACAGCACAGATAAAATATAGCACATAGGAATTGGTTTAATTATTTGTGGGCACTCCTGTCATTTCATCTGAAAACTAGGCTGGCCATATTAGCACATTGCTCAGAGATGAAATTGTAGCATGAATAAGTACATCCAACTCAATTCTAATCTAGATAACTTGCTACTCAGCAGTGGCAGGGAGAAAACAGTGAAAGGACTCCAGATAGTTGCTTGGGCAGCTAGCTCGCTCCAGAGTCAGACCAGGTTGTCTTCACTGGGACCTGAAGTGAACTAAACCAAGGAATACATCCACCCATGCTGAGATTCAGGCACCTTCCCAAAGCAGTGTAGGCAAACTGAGAGAGACCAAATTTTCCAAACACAGAGTTTTAGTTGTTCTTGTAGATGAAATTAAACCAATGCCATAGATAAGACTTTTCTTTTGCCTGATTTGTTATTTTCTTACTTTATATATTTGTTTATTTACTGTTTTCAGTTGTTTTCTGCTGCATTGTCCTCAAAGAAGAGAAAGAAATAAAAATTGTCACAGTAGAGCTACCACAAACACCCCATACAGGCCTCAATGCATCTTTAATTTCAAATTATAGAAGCCAAGCTTGCAGTTCAGAAGAATATGTTACAGAAATCATTGTTTCTCCTCTTTTCTCAAACCTCCCATGTAGAAAAATTTCTGAACTGAAATGAATCGGACTGAAAACCCTTGGTACATAATGTTCCACTAAATAGCTCAGGAGCAACAGCTACAAGGTGAATGAGAGACATTTTTTCATTATTTCTGCCCGTTCTTGCCTTCACGACATCTATTTCTTTTGGCGTGAGCATGCATCAGAGACTTTTTACTGTGTGTTGTTGTTCTGAACTGCCTGAAAGCTAAAAATCAAGATGATCTTCCAGTATCTTTTCACGCCAAAGTGTAGCAGAAAAGCGAAAGTATCACTAGAATACTAAAATTAGGAATAAAGCTAACCTGATGTTCAGGGCCAATCTTTTTTCAACTGCATGAACTGGCTTCATAGACCAATGGCCTGGGCTCAAAACCCAAATGATATCATATTTCTGTGTTACAGGACATCAGAATTATGTGACACAAACATTTTAAAAATGCTTCTTTAATGTCTGCCCTTTGCAATCAGAGAAACAAACACACACACATCTTGTCATCCAAATGCGCTTCAATCTCAACCATACTTGCCAGTTTACTGCAAATCAAAATATAATCCTCTTTGAAATAAAATAACTTCCCTTAGATTTGGGAAGATTTCAACCATAAAAAAAAAACCTTTTTTAAACTGAAAGGTTATTTAAACTGAGGCTAAAAATAGCATCTTCATGCTTGTGCACTTATATAATCGGTCCCCATGGTGGATTAAATCTCCCATAGACTGCAATAATAGTTCAGGCAGATTTTAACAATAGTTCAGTGATAGTTTCTCCATGGAGAGTTTCCATGAGAGTGTGATTTTCATGGATGACATGATAGAGGAAGGAGGCTTTCCAGAACTGGATCCAAATTCAGACT
This sequence comes from Urocolius indicus, assembly GCA_013401255.1. Lineage (NCBI taxonomy): Eukaryota > Metazoa > Chordata > Aves > Coliiformes > Coliidae > Urocolius > Urocolius indicus. Next base: position 129,265 of record WBNH01012173.1, on the reverse strand, counting down.
CTGAATGAGTGGCAAGGGTTGGAAGTTGTTGACTCCCCTCAATTTTACAACTTTGTCAGGTTTTAAATAGATTGTATCTTTAAAAAACCACATTCCTGAGTATGCTTCGATGAATGTAATGTAATGCCCTGGGTGTGGACAGAACAGGCTGCCTTATAATACCAGTTTTGAGAGAGAGCAAAATGTCCCGCCCATCGCTATAGCTTCAGTTTCTAATTTTAATGCAGCTCCTAAGATGAATGCTTAGTTCAGGAAATCCCATGGGCAGGATTCAGTGGGAGGCAGCGGTATGGCCAGGGTTTGCAGGTACCCTAGGACTGGGCTGTTTCTGCACCTCTCTGAGGAGTCCCCAGGGCTGCTCCTGTTCACCTGCTGCAATGCCTGCTCCAAGCCCAAGTTGCTCATCTCTGTGTTATCTCCTTTCTTTTTTTCTGCTCCCCTGTGTTTTCAAAGAGATAGGAATACAAAATTAATGTCACCGATGGCAATAATTGCAAACTCGTTTGCTTCTACCTTGACATGCCCTCAGAGTACACAGGGCTTGGAAATAGCTGCAGAGGAGGGAAAAACCTTAAAAAAAAAAAATCTTAGTGCTAGCAATAAGGCAGTCCTGACCTGATAAATTATGACCATAAAAAGAATTCTTAGAATCAGGAGGGTCTCATTGATTTGGGGTAAGTTGTGACTGTAACTGCTCACACTGAAATGCTCTGTGCTCTTTGAAACATACAGTAGCAAGAAATTGGAGCAAAACCACAAGAAAATATGAGTGCTTGGTTTATTTTTACACCACATACCCACATATGTAGATGAGCACGCTCTTAAGTACTGCTGTCAGGGATGTGGAACTGAAAAATGAACACTGGGATGCATTCTCCTAGACATTTTTCATTATGTTTGTTATCTCTCCCGCTACACTCGATAACTTTTAAAATTCAGTCATTTGCAGTGGGTTTCTCCCGGTCATTATTGCACATTAGTGAGGTCCTACAGAGCAACTGTTCATGGGTGTTGGCAGATGGCATCAATAAATCAGGTTATAGAACACAGATTTGCTCGGTAAACTTTGATTTGTCCTGATAGAATCATGCTGTCATATCATCTGGTCTAACAAAATAACTTGTAACCTTGGGGCAAAAGGTGGATTCCTTACTACTTTTTAACAAGAAACTCTTTGCTGAACCACTTCAGAATAACGTAGTAACAGAAAACATCCCAGAAGTGGTGACTGCTGGACTGACACCATACCCCAGTGTTGCTATTTTGCTTGGCATGTGCCCCTCCTCATTTCCAAGTGTTTCACAAACTTCGGTATAGACTGAGGCTCTCTTCAGAAAAGAACAAAATTGATAGAGAAATAGCATATTGCTTCAGTGGCTTGGTTGAGGAGGTACACAGAGAAGAGGGGAATTAATAAAATGATTAAAAACTAATGATAGAAAGATCACTGACACCCCAATTTAGAAGTAACCCACACATGTGTGTGACTGAGGTGACACAGTTTGGTCTGGATTAGGTCACATTAGGCGAGGTCAGGTCAGGGAGTTTCTGGTGGAGCAGGAAGAGTGAAAAACATTTACCAAACTAAGAGGTAGATTGGGTCACAGGTATCAGCAGGTGTCAGCATAGCAAGGGACAAAAACGAGCTAGAGGCTACTTTTCAGAGTCAGTTTAGGAACTTGCTATGATCTTTGCAGCCAACTCTAGCAAATAGGGCTAAATTGTCTCCAGTGTCCTAATTTCTGATGTAAACTGTAGCTTAGAAACATGTTTATATCGAGCTTTCTTAAGTGAAGATGACTGTAAGCTGAGTCACTTCTGTTCCTGTATCTCACTGAACTTGAACATCAGATGTTAGTCTTGGGGGAAGGGAAAAACAGTAGGAAGATCATCAAAGCTCAGAGTAGTTAGGGCTTAATTAGAAACTGCAAAATGTGCTGGGCAGAGTACAAGCCTGGCCTGGAGGCTTGATGCATGAAGGTGGGTGCTGCTGACTGAAGTGTGGGACCATAGGTTGGCTGTAATGTTTCACTCTCCCTGCGATACCAAGCCCTTGGCTCTGACCTGTGAGCTGTGGTTGCACACTTAAAATCATCATCAGAAGAAAGTATCCATCCAAAATTCAGGTTTCTGAGAGAGGTGGCCTCCCTTTAGTCCTTTCTCTGGCACCAGGAGTTAAAGCAAGGCTGTTTATCTCTGCTTGAGCTGTTAGTGGGTTGTGTGGGTGTGAGTTGCTCTCAGCTTTGAAATTGTAATAAAGAAGTGAGGTATTTTGTAGCCAGATTTTAACTCAGGACCTTCTGAAGCAAACAGCTATTGGCAGAAGGATCATGTCGAGCAATATAAGTAAAAGTCGGCATTAGCACAGATTTAAGGAAAGACCACCCTAATTCCTTGGCACCTGGAAAATAATTTACCCAGAAGCAGTGGGGTTAAAAAGTTTGGCATGAAAATTTGACCCCCAAAAAGTTTCCATTTTTAAGATATGCTTTTTGAGAATGAATAACTGAAAAGATTTTTTTGTAATTATTTTTTAAAAGTTAAGCTCTAAACAAAATTAATTAGTGCTATTAACCATTGTAGCCAAAATCTGCAATGTTCCTTCTCTGTCCTGATTTAAACCTCTCTCCCTAGCTATTTCTATTTCCATACAGGTATTGCAACCCTCCTGAAGGGCAACAGATCTGTAGAACACTGTGACTGAAAGCACAGGGAGTGAAAGAGTTAGGACAGATGACACTGAGGCAAATCCATGAAGATTTAAAAGACTGTTGAAGAGAGTCAAGTGCATACAAAAAGAGACAGCCATCAAAAGGATGAAGTACAGAACCTTATTTCTTGTCCAATATTAAACAAACAAACAAAAAGCTGTACAAAGGCTGCCTCTTTAGACATCAGGTATGTAAAACATTTATTCTTCATTTTCTTCACATGGCCACTTGCTGTATCTATGTAACTGCTCTGCTAAAATAGCCCTGTGTCTGAATGAAGGGGCAATGAAGGCCACACTGTCACGGTGAGGACAAATGCCCACAGCATTAGTTAAAGTCAGCCAAAGAAAAGCAATTAAAAAAGGTCTTGTGGCACTTGCCTTTCTTCTCAGGAGACCTATTGACTTTGCAGAAAATCTTTCCATCTTGCCTAAGGAAGCAACAAGGTGTTACACAGAAATCATACAGGCATTTCACACTTGTCTTGTGATTGAAAGCTGATGATGGAGAAAAGGAGATTTTGTGTTATTTATAGTGCTAGGCAACCTATTTGGCACGGAACAGAAGTCTGCTGAAGCTTGGCTTCAGCAAAGCATGGAATCATCTTAAAGCTTTTGCACATGCATTCACATGTAGAGCAGCATGTAAAGGGGATTGTAAGCCATCATTGTGATGAGATTATAACATAGCACAGAGCAGAAAAAAAATGATCAAGCATATTTTCTTATTGGAATTTGTTTTCTGACTGAAACAAATGATTTGACAGAGAGTATTCCCATTAGAGTAACTTTGCATGCATGTATTTGTATCAGTATGTAGCAAGAAGTTAAGAAAATCCTTTGTGTTGACTTCTCCATATAGCTGGTTGAAAGTTCATAGGCTTCTAGAACCCATTTTCTCAAGGCTACCCCCTAAACAGAAACTAGATCCCCATCCTATGTCACTAGGAATTTCAATTTTTACCCATTTGTTTGAGATTGGAGCCTCATTTTAAAATGGAAGGTTTCCCTTCACCTAGCTCTTGCCTAAACCCATTTAGAAACAATTTTTATGGTCTCTGTCATCCCTGATAGGCGTACTCTTTTTTTTTCTTGTTCAACAGGAGTGTGTTTGTGAGAGTGGATGGGAAAACCTGCTCTATTTTAAAGGAAGTCAAAATGCCAAATGCCTGTGCAATGGTGGAAACCCAGCTTGGAGGGGATTCAATACAAGACAGTTCATGCTACATTAGATAAACACCTGACAGCAGCAGCAACTTTGCTTCATGTACAACCTCTTAATCTTCAAAACAATAGAAGGGGGAAAAAATATTTTATTATTTGCAAGATTCAGTCTCTGTCCTTGTCCTAATATCTTAGCTAAATGCTTAGCTTTCTCATCCGTCTGTGCTCAAGGGAATCTTGATTCACTTGTTTGTGTTTCACAAAGGTGCATGTAGTCACAGGACTCAATTGACAGGCTCTGCAATAAAATATAACCTTATTGTGTCTGTCCTTTTGTGATGTCTTTCTCTCTTTTTTATTTTTAAAGAATGGAGCAGTACCTCAGTAGTGAGAAACCTGACCATAATTGAATGTCCTTGAAATAAGTTTTGAGAACAAAAGTGAGTAATACTAAAGGTACTAGGTGGAAAGATATAAAAGTACATTTTTAAGAAAGTTATTTTTTCAGTGGCAGACATTATTTTAAGTTTCATGACATTTTCTACACTCTGCATGGTAAGAAACAAGTTAAAAAGACCATGTTGAGGTGAAGAACCTTGTACTATGCAGTACAGAGAACACACTGCTGGTTTTCTCCCATGATCATAAAAGTAGGCACTATTTATACTACTACCACCAGGTAAGGTTGCCTGATGCTCCATTTGCAATTTATTATAGCTTTGCCAGAGTTTTACATTTTGGGCCTAAAAGTTTCAACAGTAAGCTAGACATATTTTTATTGGAACAGTTTAAGGGGCTGGAGATTGGAGGCAAGGAAACAGTTTGAGTGTTTCTCGATGGGCTTAGGGGAAAAAAATATTGTTTCTGCACTTCAAAAAAAAATCTATGATTACTGGAGGGTAGAGATTTAAAGCAGCTTTAAATAAAGGTTTGAAAGAAAGAAGAAACATGAATGTGGGAGGTCTGAGAACGAGGAGCTCTAGGAAGCTGAGTTTCAAGTGCAACTGCTCTGGAAAGGTTGAGAGTGAGAATGTGTTATGGAAAATAGGAAATCGACAGTAGTAAGGATGACAATACAGGATACAGCTGGTGAGGCAGAAAAAAATTCCTTTGGGGCATGGGCCCAGACTTCAACCTTTTCCTAGAGCACGTGACTTTACTAGTGCAGTGAAAATCCACAGTTCCATTTGTGTGTATGCCAGAACTCACTCAGGTGAGTTTCGAGGTTGAGATGTTTCATAAGCTGGATAGTCATATTAGTACTCTCTTGTCTTAAGAGCTATGATCATTCAAAATGCTTAGAGGTGACTAGCTATGTTCTGCCAACAGAGCAGCTGCAGCCCTGACCCATGAGTGAAAGGCAGAGCTCCCCCTGCAGTGGTTGTCCCTAGAGGTATTGTAAAACACAGGTGGAGTCAGGGCTCCCTGAAGCTGTACTTTGATACTGGGATTTCTTCTTTCCTAAGTGCATGACTTTGTCATTTTAATGTTCTTTTTGTGCCATGTTCACCACCTAAAGCAATGCTAGGTGACAGCCAGTGCTGCTCATCACATAATCACTGCAAATCAGGGCTTTTATCAGTCTGGCAGCATTAAATGCTGCATAAACTTTGTACTCTTTGCCACACAAAGTACACAATTATAATCTCTGCAACAGCTCTTTCATTTCCACAACACAATTTCCCTTCAGTTCACACTTCTTATTCCTCATTTCCTTGCTATACTGCAACCTTAACTCTGACATCCAAACAACTTTAAAAGATAGCAGTAGAAAAATTATTTCTACGGTCTGTGTAGATGAATGGAAAGTGGGGCACTAATCACTGCAGTTTCAGAGCCTTTTCTTTGTCATCAGCACAGCGTGAATATCAGGCTGTGGCGATAATTCCAGGATATTCTTTCAGTCCTTTGACCTCTTCTGTATTATCACCTGCTCTCACTACAGTCCTGGAACAAGAGGATTCTGAGGGTTCCCAGCTAAGTTTATTGTCTGAGTAGTGACTCCACTGCCTACCCCAAAAAGTTATTCTTAATTATGTTTTCAGACAGCCCAGCATCAGCCTGCAAATTAATGATTTCTCCATTTGTTCTTCTCTTAAAGTTGGTTCTGATTACTTTTTCTATGGACAAGAGCAGAAAAGAGACTTCTGTGAACTGGATAAAACTATAGCCAGCAGGAAGGCATGACCCCATTTCTCACCCACCTCGAGTTAAAAAGTCATATAAATTTTTCCCTTTCTCTTTCTTCTCATATTGGATTAAAGTCACACATTAGGTACTGCTACATGAAGTCTCAAATGAATTAAAAGACTTTTTCCATTCAGAGGCTTAGAGTATGCTGTGTCATGTTCCTGGAGGTCATTAAATTTGCTAAGTAGATACAGGGCAATCAGTCTGCAACTTCTACTTTGAAGGCTATCTCTCAAGAATTCTTTCCACCTGAAGGCATGCAGCAGCATATCCTCCAAGCATTTTATTACTGCTCCTGACTTGAGTATCAGCACTTACAAGTTAGTAGGAGTCATTTACATTTAATTTAGCAGGCTTTGAACATGGTGGTCCATATTGTCCCTGCAGAAAATTGGAGAGATTTTCTCTGGAGAGATGGAACTGTGTGGATGAAAAACTAATCAAAGTGCTGGGATATTTTGACCAGAAGCACAAAGTCTGCCTCGGGGTCATTTACCAAAGCTTTTTATCTGGAGTTGACACTGAGGCCAGTTCAGCTTAGTGTCTTTATAAATTACCTGGGTTCTTATAGGGAGTAACTAACCCTCAGAAGCTTTGCTGATAGTACCAGGCTACAAAATAAAGCTGGTATCATGGAGATTAAATCTTTATTTAGACCTTGACAGTCTGGAGAAGTGAATTGCTGGGAGCCACATCAACAAGTACAAAGTGTATCTTAGATAGAATAACCCTATGCAGCAGGACAGATCAGACACTGAACAAGCAGTTTTGCAGAAGAGAACCTAGACACCCTGGTGGGCAAGTTCAGTATGAGTCAGCAGTGTACTAGTGTGGCAAAGGTGGCCAGCTGTATCCTTGGCTGTACATAATGAGTGCATAACCAGTAAGGGAAGGAGGTGATCCTTCCCTTCAGCACTTGTGAGACTTGTGAGCACTGGAGTGCTATGTCCATTTCTGGCCTTCCTACTGCAGGAGAGGATGACATCATGGAGAGAGTCTGACAAAAGCTGCCAAGATGGTCAGGGTCTGGAGCACATGGTATATGAGGAGAAGTTCAGAAAACAGGGTCTGTTCAGCCTGCAAAAGCAGAGGTTAAGGGGGAACCTCACTGCTTCTTGCAACTAATTATTGGACACCTGCAGAGATGGCAGAGAGACTTTTCTTGGGGAGAAAAGACAGGGAAATCACACAAGCCAAATCACATATTAGGAAAAAGCTTCAGTCAAACACAGGAACACATTTCCTGGAGAAGCTATGGAAAACCCAACCACAGAGATATCCATATCTTAGCTGAACAAGATCCTGAGTGACCTGATCTAAACTCAAAGTTAGCTCTAACTTCAAAGTTTGCCCTCCTTTAAGATGAGAATGGCATGAGGTGACTTTTGGAAATCCTTCCCAACCTTAATTATCCTGTGATCCTGTGGTATTTCATATGTGGGAGTATACATGCGTCTAAAGTGGTCAGACTGTTCCTGCTCTGTATTTTACTTAGTCTTGTTCCACACTTATTGCTGACTGATCTCAGGTTATTCAGGGCCTCAGGTGGCAGTTTCCATTTAATGCTGAAGCTTTTATCATCTTTAAAATATGCCACAGAATTTATTATAGACTAATAGGCATGAAGGTAAGGCTTATTTATGATATGCTTTGCCACAAAACCCATATCATAAGCATAAATGACAGCAATAAACAAAATAAAATAATCTGTTCAGACCAGAGGAAAATCTATATCACTCCCTGTTGTTCCAAGAATGAAGGATTTCCTTGTTTTCAGGAATGTGCTGAGTGAACAGAAGTAATCAGAAAAGCTGCATCCCCTGTTAACTGTTACAATATTTCTCACATGCCGTAATGCATATTAATCCCACTTATGTCCATCAACTTAATTAAAGCCTCTCAATTATTGAAATCTATAGCTGAAACAGAAAGGTATCAGAGTTTAGGAAAGAGTCATAATTTATGCCATTCACTGGACATCTTTTCTGTAGTGCTAGATTATTTCTGCCAGGAAATTTAACAATTTCTGTTGGAAATTCAGCCATTTCGAAAACATTTGGAGGCTGCAGCTAAAGCCAACATTTGTCTGCAAGTGTTAGTGAGAAGTTAATAGTACCACTGAACGCTTTGCAGTTGATTGACTTCTGATTCTTCTTGTTGGTTTTTTTTTCTTGTGGCAATGACACACATTTATCGTACATACATGTACAGTACAATTTTGCACAAAAAAATCAAGGTATGGGCAACTGACAACACACTTGTAATGCATAGGTTACACTAATATCTTACATCCTCACTTCTATTAGGAGTCCATCTGGGAAAATCTGTTGACTGGTACCATCCTCTCCAAAATTTTAAAGATAAACCATTAGCAAACTTCTGCCTTTCTCTCCACCCCCCAGTTTTCTGCTCCAGGCACTGTATCGTTTCAATTTTGAGTCTAAAACAAATCTTAGGCATACTGAATTGTACAATCTGAGAGAGACTATGTTAAATAGATTTTTCTATTTGAAGTGGTTGAGTTGGGAAGGGGTTCATGTTATGAAAGCCTGGTCAGTGTGAAATCCATCACTGGATGCAGCAAATTCTTCACTCAAGGTTATTTTTGAGTAGCTACTTTTCTCAAGAATAAGCAGCAAAAAAATATCCAAACCAGAAAAATGGAGAAGTTAATCATCTTTCCAGCCTCAAAATTCTTCCAGACTACAGAAGGCAATTACAGTAATTTGCCTAATACTTCCGTCTATATACATAAGCCAGAAATGCCTCTGGAAAGGTAGCTTAATTTCTGACAGAGAAGTTCTGAAGCACTTTGATTGTTAAAAACATTTTCCCATTAACTTAGGCAGAGGAGGCTAATTATTACAGCAATTTGACTACTAGTCTCAAAGTAATATAAAACATGACAGTTTAATGTTTTTAAACAAATATTACAGAAAACGTGGTAAAAGTAAAATTATGTTTGTGATTGATAGAACGTTAAAAAGTTCTTCAGTTTTTGGAACTAAATTCAGTTTGTGATCCCAGTTAGATTCTGGGAAAAAATTGTTCCAGCAAGTGTCTACTGAAATACTCAGTATCAACTTACAGAAAAGCAATTAGCATTACTAAAGCAATGAAGGACTTGCCTGAAGTTTGAGGATATGTCCTGGTTTTGTCTGAGGTAGAGTTAATTTTCTTCATAGAATCATTTCAGCTGGAAGAGACTTTTAAGATCATCAAGTCCAGCCTTTGTCCCAGCCCTATCAACCACTACACCATTGCCCTAAGTGCAACATCTGACCATTTCTTAGGCACCTCCAGGGATGGCGACTCCACCACCTCCCTGGGCAGCCTGTTCCAATGCCTGAAAACAGTAACGAAATTCCTCTTCATGGCCAGCTTGAACCTCCCCTGGCATAATTTGAGGCTGTTTCCTCTTATTCTATTGCTTGTTACAAGGGAGAACAGACTAACCCTTGCCTCACTACAACTTCCCTTCAGGTAGTTGTAGAGAACGATAAGGTCTCCCCTGAACCTTCTTTTCTCCAGGCTAAACAGTCCCAGATCCCTCAGCCATTCCTCATATGAGGTATGCTCCAAATCCTTTACTAGCTTGGTAGCCTGCCTCTGGATCCTCTCCAGCACTTCCATGTCCTTCATGTAGACAGGGGCCCAAAATTGGACACAGTATTTGAAATGCTGCCTCACCAAAGCTGAGTACAGAGGAATGATCGTTTCCCTCCTCCTGCTGACAACGATGTTCCTGATCCAGGCCAGGATGCCATTGGCCTTCTTGGCCACCTGGGCACACTGCTGGCTCATGCTCAGCTGCTGTCAACCAACACTCCCAGGTCCCTCACTGCCTGACAGCTTTGCAGCCACTCCTCCCCAGGCCTGTAATGCTGCTGAGGGTTGTTGTGGCCCAAGTGCAGGACCTGGCACTTAGCTTTATTGAACTCGTGGAATTGACCTTGGCCCAGCCATCCAGCCTATCTAGATCTCTCTGAAAAGCTTCCCTGTCCTCAAGCAGATTGATACTTCCAGCCAGCTTGGTGTCATCTGCAAACTTACTATATAACTAACTCTATAGTAGCTAGTATGGGGCTGTGTTTTGGATTTGTGCTCTAAACAGGGTTGACAACACAGGGATGTTTTAGTTACTGGTGCATGGTGCTTACACAGAGTCAAGGCCTTTTCTGCTCCTCACACCACTGCAGTAACAAGTAGGCTGGGGATGCCCGAGAAGCTGGAAGAGGACACAGCTGGGACAGCTGACACCAACTAACTCAAGGGATACTCCATACTGCATGACATCATGCTCAGCAATAAAACTAGAAGGGAGGCTGGGAGGGGAAGATGCTCCTTGTGGTCTGACTGGACATCGATCAGTTGATGGTGAGCCATTGTTTTCATTCACGTCACTTGTTCTTCTTGGGTTTTATTTCTCTCTATTTGTTATCTTCCTGTTCATTACAATTTATTACAATTTTTATTACTCTTTGATTTTATTTCAATTGTTAATCTGTGCTTATCTCAACCTGTTTACTGTGATTCTCTCCCCTCATCTTGCTGCATGGGTGCTTGAGCAAGCAGCTTTGTGGTGTTCAGTTGCCATTGGGGTTAAACCATAACGAAAGGTTAGATGTTGCTTCGATGCTGTGGACACACAATGAAACATACAATGTTTCTGCAAATGAGATTGAGGCAGGAAAGCACAATGCTGTTGGTATGGGAGTCCATAGAGCCCAAGACTCTAAGAAACAGAGCTGAACAAACAACTCATGCACAGTAATATCTGCACAACACTACACTACACAGGCATGTACCAGCATCAGAAGAGATCTGCAGAGAAAGGAAGCAGCCTTCCTCATGGCAACCATGGAAAACACCATAGCAGAATGGACCATCCACCTGAAAGCCCAAGGGATACAGATTGATTTTCCGTGTCGTTTATGTGCACAAGGGACAACAATTCCAGTAAAGACAAGTCACTGATGGTAGGAGTCAATGAAACTCTGATCTTATAGAGGTAAACTTTATTCCAGTACAAAATTATGTCAGTGAGCAGATAACAAAAAATATTGCAAATTATAGAATAGTTAATGTTTATAATACTATGACAAGAAAAAATAATGCTTGCTGTTGAAACAAAAAGATGTCAATTTCTTCATCTCAGAGCATGAATTCATTCAGTGGACGAACAATTGTTAACAGCAACTGACCAGGAAACTAAGGATACTTTCAGAAAATACAGGAATTCTCAATAGAGGATGGAACAAAGAAATAAAGGTCCATGGCTCATCTAGTCAGGAAAGTTTCTTTTGCCATAATTCAGGCTACAGTGAGAGAAGCCTATTGCTCTAGGGAGAAAAGTAAAACTAAGAACAAGTGAAGGTAGTGCTTTTATAGATAATATAAAAGGAAAGAAAAATGTTGAAATATTTTATTTACATACAAATGACCTAAAAATGGCACCTATTGTAGTGTCTCTAATGAGAAACTGAAAGGGCAGGAACCCTCTGGGAAGTGACCTTATGAAACTAGGGCATCCATTTGTTCAAGATCATTATCTCTTTAGAAACCATTTTCTCAGAATGCCATTGGGTTGCACTCAGAGGCACAAATTTTTGCTTGGGAATACAATATATTTGACAGTGTAAATAGTACTAAGTTATGTATAAATTTTGTTAGATATGAGGGGAAAGTGTAAAAAAAATCCTGTCTGGAGGCTTCAAGCAGCTCAGAAAGCACACCTTCTGACATAAACGAAATTAATACAGATGTGAAGCATACCAATACATTCCAGAGAATGCCATGGGAATGCCTCCCCCAGCAGATCCCTCAGATGGGGGAGGTGTAAGGAAATTTCCACCTAATTAAGCTGCTTGCATGAGAGGGCTACTGAGAAGATACATTGGAGGAGGGGTAAGTTGCAAACAGATCTGTAGTTAACATTGTGAAATTACAGAGGCGCCAGTGATGCACAGGAGGTCATGTGAACTCTGTAAACAAGATGCCTGTGCAGTCTGTCAGTTGTCAGAGTCACTTTGGTCTCACAGGTACCTTGACAGAGCAAAGCAGCAAGTTCAGTATGGTTTGTGAAACGACCTTAGCCATGCTAAAGGTAGGAAGCAGTCATCCCAATGTGCAGTTGACTCATCCCAATGCAAGTTACACTGCTTCACCAGATGGACACAAGTAGAGGAGAACAAAGTAGAATAGGTTTTCTCAGTTGAGACAGCTGAGCCTTTCTACTGTTCCAACAGTAGGAACTGAAGGACCCAACCATGACAGAACAAGTAGTGTAGATGTTACGGCTGAGATCCAAGGGTCCATGTGATAGCAAGGGGCACTCCAGGAGTTAATTTAGCATTAGTAATTGATGGTCTTTGAGATTATGAATTGCATTAAAAATCAGTGATGGTGTGCTTGGAAAAGGAAGTTGAAGCAAAATAAAGAACTTGCAGAAGGACCCTAAAATAGTCACTTGATTATTACCTCCACTATTGCTGTGCTCACAATTTGGATTGTAAACATGAAACAGCACTTTCTTTGTATCTCCTTTAAAAGTGGCAAAAACAACCTCTTTCACCCTTGCAGGGGATAGGATAAGATATCCCACACTGCTTACAGAGCCCAAATTGGTAAGAAGCAGCAGTAAGGAAGGAAGAGAAGACAAGAAGGAGGAAGAAGGTGGTAGGAAATATGTTCTCCCCAATGGTATTCTCACAATAGGTTAATTTCTCTGGTTTCAGATTCCCTGGTCATAGTAGCAAACAGTCTGCTCATGGGAAGAGTACACTGCAAGAAAAGGCAACTGGATTAGTCATCCAGTCACAGCACAGCTCTACAGGGTTCCTCTCCTTTTACTAAACTGGGTTTCATTTTTAAACCTGTTTCTCCATCCTTTGAGAGATAATTTTGTCATTTGTATAGTTTGTCCTGTCCATTCTTCTAAAGAAAATTCCTGAAAACGTGCCAGAGAAATAATCAAGCATCCTACAAAATTATAAAGCTAGTAGTATCAGCAACTGTAGTAACAATAAAATACAAATGCAGTTAAAACATTCTGGATCAGATATTCCTTGAGAGACTTTGAGCCCTCATGGAGTCACCTCTTCTTTGCTATAAGGGTGTCAGCCATGCTCAATACCGGTGACAGCCAGGGACATGCACGGCTCCAGTGTTTACAGCACGGGTGCAGGATTCTGCTCCCCACAGTGGGTATGACTCCTCCCCAAGATACATGCCAAGTAATGTGACCCTGTGGGGTAAGTTCATAGGGTCAGCTCCACCCTGTGGGGCTGGAACTGTCCCATGTTCATGGATAGGTACATTTGTGTGTTACACAGTCTTAACAGTTTCTCTCTGACCTTTCTTCTGGTCTCTTCTCTCTGAGCGGACAATATGATGTGGATGAGCTGGAGGCTGAGGTGCAGCTTAGTGGGACACTAATGTCTCATTACTCTGCCTTCTGCTGCCTTTCTCTACTCTTCCAAGAAAATTCCCGTGTAGTGGCTAAGGAATATTTGTTTCTGTTATGCTGCTTGTCACAAGATTCAGACTGCAAATCACAATCTTCTAATGTTCTTGACATGCCTTTTTTTATGCCCTCTTTTTTCCCCTATTGTTGTCATTCCTTTACCCTTCCCATCATCTATAATCCTCTCCTGGTTCAGCTAAGTTTGGTGAAAAAAAATCCTGGATAATATATTTCAGAGCATGTTTTTGCCTTTTATTTTGATTGACTTCCCATGTGTTTTTAAAGCCACGGGTCAAAAGCTTCACTGCTCCCTGTTGCTTTACAAAAAGTGTTCTTCTAAATAAATAGTATATACCACAGAAATATCATCTTAGCAAAACATGAAACTAGCAGCACTAGTTGGTAGGTGAGGAAAACAGAACCTGCCCACACTTAGCAATTCTGTGTAATTCTAAAGACACAGAGATGAACTGAAACCTTTACCTCTGCTGAGACATAAGAAAATTTACCGTGAAGTGAAGCTCAATGCATGAGAACAGGGGTGTAATTCTGAAAAGCAGGAGAGGTCACTGCCCCATCACTGCTAATAACCTACTTGAAGCTGCTGATTACCATCCCTCGTGGCATCTTGCTTTGTGAGGGTCCCTGTAGCATTACAAATAGAACTTTCCAGGATGGCTAGGTGAACCTAACATATTTGCCCTGATACATTAAAGAACATTTGTGGTCCACAGATACAGAAAACTACAAGGGGTGGATACTACTATGTGCCCATCTCTGGTACTCCTCTAAGCATACACTCTTCAGGTCTGAGTTTGTTAAGCTAATCTCCGCAGGACTGTAGTGGGTTAGAAAAAGATATACTGTCATTTTTTCTCATCTCCAAATGAAATACAGTAACATGTAGTCTTATTAATGTATATTGATGACAACTTCCTGTCACAAGTGGTCGAGGAGCCAACGAGGAGAGGTGTACTGCTTGTGCTGACAAATAAAGAAGGTCTTGTTGGGGATGTGAAGCCTGGAGGCAAACTTGGCTGCAGTGACTGTGAGATGGTGGAGTTCAAGATCCTGTGTGGAAGAAAAGGACACCAAGCAGGACTGTGACCCTGAACTTCAGGAGCTGACTTTGGCCTTTTCAAAGACGTGCTTGGAAAAATCTCATGGGACAGGATTCTAGATGGTAGGAGTGCCCAAGAAAGCCGCTCGATCTTCAAGCGCCACTTCCTCCAAGCCCAAGATTGGTGTGTCCCCACAAGTAGAAAATCAGGAAAAGGAGGCAAGAGGCCTACATGGACGAAAAAAGAACTACTGAGACTACTCAAGGAGAAGAAAGAAATCTATGTAAGGTGGAAAAAGAGCCTGGTTGCTTGGGAAGAGTATGAGAACATTGATAGAGTATGCAAGGACAAAACTAGTAAAGCCAAAACACTTTTGCAATTAAATCTAGCAAAGGAAGTAAAGGAAAATAATAAGGGCTTTCTCAAATATATCGTCAACAAAAGGAATATTAGAGAGAATGTGAACCTGCTGATGAATAAGAACTGTGTCCTGGTGTCAGAGGATGCAGAGAAGGCAGAACTACTGAATACCTTCATTACCTCAGTCTTCATTGCCAAGACCGGCTTTTGGGATGCCCAGTCCCTGAAGGATAATAGGATAGTCTGCAGAGTGGAAGACTTTCCCATGGTGAATGAGAATGGGGTTAGAAATCTGTTGGGCAAACTGGACACCCAAAAACCTATGGGACCTGATGGGATGCGCCCATGAGTGCTGAGAGTGCTGGCTGATGTGATTGCTAAGCCTCTCACCATCATTTTTGAACGTTCATGGAGTAATGGTGAGGTGCCTGAGGACTGGAGAAAGGCCAATGTCACTCCAGACTTCAAAAAGGACAGGAAGGATGACCCAGGAAACTAGAGGCAAGTCAGCCTCACTTCCATCCCTGAAAAGGTGATGAAACAGTTCATCCTGGATGGCATCTCAAAACACATGAAGGAAAAGATGATTATCAGGGGGAAATCGTTCTTGACCAACCTGATAGCCTTATATGAGGGCATAACTGGCTGGCTAGATGAGGGGAGAGCAGTGGATGTCATCTACCTTGACTTTAGCAAGGCTTTTGACACTGTCTCCCATAACATCCTCATCAGAAAGCTCAGGCAGTATGGGTTGGATGAGTGGACAGTGAAGTGAATCAAGAACTGGATGAATGACAGAGCCCAGACAGTGCTGATCAATGGCACAGAATCGAGCTGGAGGCCTGTGGCCAGTGGAATTCCACAGGAATCGGTTCTGGGGCCAGTCTTGTTCAACATCTTCATCAACGACCTGGATGAGGGGACAGAGTGTAAACTCAACAAGTTGGCTGATGACACCAAACTGGGAGGACTGGCTGATTCCCCAGAGGCTGTGCTGTCATTCAGTGGGATCTTGACCAGCTTGAGAGTGGGGCAGAGAGGAACCTCATGAGGTTCAACAGGGACAAGTGCAGAGTCCTGCACCTGGTGAGGAACAACCCCGTGTACCAGTACAGGCTGGGGATTGACCTGCTGGAGAACAGCTCTGCAGAGAGAGACCTGGGAGTCCTGGTTGATAATAAACAAACCATGAGCCAGCAATGTGCCCTCGTGGCTCTCCTGGGTTTGGCCAGGATAGCATTAACTCTCCGCAGCTGCCGCTGGGGGCGTGGCCAGGCTGTTCAATCCCACGTGACATCACGCTCGGGATATCAGGGCAGCAGCTGGGCTGGGGC
>WBNH01012173.1:99329-112885 GCA_013401255.1 Urocolius indicus | reverse complement strand
CTGGAACATCTTCCTTATGAGGAAAGGCTGCAGGAACTGGGGCTGTTCATCCTGGAGAAGAGGAGACTGATGGGGGATCTCATTAATACAAATATTTGAAAGATGTAGGTCAAGAGGATGGGACAACACTTTTTTTCTGTAGTGTCCAGTGATAGAACTAGGAAAAAAAAATCACTTAAACATAGGGAAAAACTACTTTACTGCAAGGGTGATGGTGCAGTGGCACAGGCTGCCCAGGGAAGCTGTGGAGTCTCCTTCTCTGGAGGTTTTCAAAATGCATCCGGATGCTTTCCTGAATTACCTGATCTAGGTGGACCTGCTTTGGCAAGGGAGTTGGATTGGATTATCTCTAAAGGTCCCTTCCAACCCCTATCATTCTATGATTCTATGATATACATTCAATCATATTTTTGTTCTCTAAATTGTTTAAAAAATATCTTTTAATGAGTTTAAGTGTTTTAGAAGCCAGATAAATGAAGAAAAGTTTAAAATCTAGCACTTGTACATTTTACACACAGAAGGTATGGACAGTGCTTTCTTTATTTAGAAGATGAGCTGAATATGACACTTGCAGAGCCTGAAGCAGTGAAATTTGCTGTTTTGTTTGTTTGTTTGTTTCTGCCTGATTAGTGTCTTGGTTTCATGGCAAATTTTAATATCAGTAGAAACTGTAGCTCCAAAGTACAATCCCAGCTCCAATGGCTTCAGGTTACAAAGTTGTTTGTCAAAATGACAAAGACCAGAATCTGACTCCACCGAGGAGAATCAGGAACATTTCCATCTAGTTCTAATTTCCATATATTTCCCACTCTACACTTTGGATCAGCTTTGTATTGCATATGCTTATTTGGTATGTTTTTGGTGCAAATGGCAGCATAACAAGAGAGAAGATTTCAGCTGTGCATTTTTGCAGTGCTACCCAGCATCATATGCCTTGACTCCAGATATGCTGACATATGCAGCAAGCAAGTAGACAGGGATGCAATGGTGAGTCAGGAGACTGGAGACCCAGCAGATATTACTTTGTATTTTAAATGTATTGCAGTGACTGTGTCTGCAAAAGCTTAATGCGCACCTCCCTAAGGGACCTGATGTTTCTTTTCATACTTTCATGACTTGGAGAAAATAATTGCAGTGTCATGGCAGTATATTTTAAAAGCTGTCTTCACAGCCATGAGTTTGGGGCAATGAAATAATCTGATATTTAAATAGAATACTGAATGCTGATTGGGTGTTATCTTGGAAGACTATGTTTATTGGTTAAAGCCCATAAGGGAGAGTTGGGAGTTCACCTTACTATGAGACCACCAGGGGGAATATTCATCAGACACAATGAAAAGGCATCAAATATGCCTGCCAGGTGAGTCTCACATGGCTTTACAGCTTGGACATTTGCATAATAATCTGCATGCCCTTTGCTTTACCTGCCAATAACATTGTATTCGGTGCAGCATTGTATACTGAATATGCTGCCTTGTCATCTTTGAATCTCAATCCCTTTCCGTTGCACTTGGTTCATGTGAGGCCATATTTTGAAAGACTTCTTAGGGTATCTTCCTCTCTAAGAATGCCTATCCACTTCTTGTCTCCTCATACTCCCTTTGTTCTTCAAAGAAAGATATTCTTCAAAGGACACACTGCTCTGGCAACATTTTAAGGAATTCCACATCTGATCAATGACCCAGGTGTCCTCAGGTTTGGAACATGAATGTTACCTGGTATTTTCGTTATCGGGCAAAGCAGGAGATCAGAATATCACTTCCTTCTCTTCCATCCTTTGGCCTTATTTGCCTGTGTTAATGCTGATATCAGTGTGATCTCCGATTGTTTTTTCTTTACCTCAAGGTTATTAAGAACAAGAAGAATATTCAAGAGCTCAATACTTCCTTGCTCAAATTACACTTCTGAAAAATCCTTTCAGAAAAACATAGGAGGGTCCTTACTGAGCCAGATCCAGCTAGCCCAATATTCTATCTCTGTCAGTGGTCAAAGATGACCAGGAAGGAGTATTAAAACAAGATGAAATTTGGTATGTTCTTACAGTACTCTTAGTTTCCAGTTAATGGCATCCTATATTTGCTCTTTTCCTGAAAGATTTATCTGTATCGGAATACATCTCTAACAACAATTCAGTCATGATTCTCCATCCTAGCAATCTACAGATGAAAAAGAATTAACTTACATGACAGGAATTTTGAAGACCAGGAGTCTTGCTTGCCTGCCTGACTGGGAATAGATTGCAAGGTTTAGTTTTCTCCTATCAAAACATTCCTTACTAAATCATGAGGGAGCCTACCAGCTGCAACGTCGTCCCTGAAAACTAGGGTTTGTTATGAGAAAGAAAAGAGGATACCATAATGATTTTTGTTTCTCTGGTTTTGCCTTTTCAGCATATTTCAGTATTGCCACAGTCAGTAGCTCATTACTTGCTTCACTGAAAGACTCTTCTGGGACTCGCTGGTTTGTAGGAAAATTTTCCACTGGAAATGGAAGACCCCTCTGAAGGAGGGGTTAAGCTTATTATTATCCTGAGACCATGAACCAGGATCCCAAATGTTGCAATACAATGTCCTTCCTTCTATGAAGATGTAACCAGGTGGATAGATGGTGGTAGTGCAGTGGATGTGATTTATCTCAATTTCGTTAAAGCATTTGACAAAGTCTCCCACAGCATCCTCACAGCAAAACTGAAAAAGTGTGGGCTGGATAATCAGGTAGTGAGGTGGATTGTGAACTGGTTGAAGGGAAGAAGGCAGAGAGTGGTGATCACAAGGCCTGTATCTACTGGAGTCCCTCAGGGGTCAATGCTGGAACTGTTCAATATATTCATTAATGACCTTGATGAGGGTTCAGAGGGCACTGTCAGCAAGTTTGCTGACGATACTAAATGGAGGGGAGTGGCTGACACACCAGAAGACTGCGCTGCCATTCAACGAGACCTGGACAGGCTGGAGAGTTGGACAGGGAGAAATCTAATGAAATTCAACAAGGACGAGTGTAGAGTCTTGCATCTGGAAAAGAATAACCTCATGCACCAGTACAGGCTGGGGAATGAACTGTTAGAGAGTAGTGTAGGGGAAGGGATATGGAGGTCCTGGTGGACAGCAGGATGAGCATGAGCCAGCAACGTGCCTTCATGGCCAAGAAGGCTAATGGCAATGGTGCTCTGTTTTTGTAACTGGGAATGCAATAAAGCATATTTTCTAAAAACTCCATGGTGTCAGATTAATAAACATTATGTATTTACAGCTACTCAACTTATTTTCTATGCAGTACCAAAACAGCTGAAGATAAAAAATGAGAAGGTATAAAAAATGAGAAGTTATAAAAAAAAAGAAAATCTTGTAAACCAAATGTCTCATCCACTAAGCCTTTTGGTTTTAGGCAAAAAACACAACAACCCATTAAATCCATGAAGTCTAATTCAGCCTTTTAGTGGAAGCAATTCACAGCAACTATATAGAATGCTGCAGTGCTTATGAAAGACACTGGTAAACAAACAAACAACAAAATGTTAGAAGCAGGAAAAGAGGTATAGTCTCCTTCACCTGCATAGAGCATACAGACCTCTGTACAGCCTTCCCTTAGAATCAAGATGTGACTATCCTCACCACAGGCCAAGGCCCTTGCTCCATAATTTCTCTCTCTGTGTTGCCTAGGCCCCAGGGAGCACTTAAATACTCCTCTGCCCTGGCCCTGGGAACACCATCTGTTCTGCAAAGTAAACAAGCTCCAGACTGGGAAACCACAGGAAGCCCTTTATAAACACTTAGCCATTCTTACATGAGCATTTAATTGTTTAGATATGTAAACATTAAATTGTTTTGCTGGCAAAATGACCAAAGCAAGACCTCACATCCCTCAATGAAGGGAGTCCAATCCTCTATCCAGTGCTATCTAGTTTTTAACACTAAAAGTTGATACAAATAGTTATCAGTGTTTTTAGGTAGTAACAGCTGTACCACAACAAAAAAAAAAGTATTTCTATTGGAGAACAATTTCTGGCAACATCAAGCATCTGCTGTCTGAGTCAAAAGCTTTTCAGGAAAGCTTCACAGCTACACTGAGATGTCTAAAGTGATGTATACACTCACATCTCAAGAAGTGTTCTTGGCTCAGGTGTTTTTCACCAGATTGGCCACTCAGTTTTCAGGCTAGCACTAGCAAGTGGACATGCCAGCATCTATCTGCCTCAACTGTAGATACAAGATGCAGGTGGCCAAAATTTCTTAAGAAAACAATTTATTTACTGCAGAAAAAAAAAAAAAAACTTGAGTGAAATTACTTGTGTTTATCTAATAAAGCATCTTGTCAAAAAGAATGTGGACAAAATATTAAGCAAATGCACAAACCCAAGTGTTTTCAACTTTTATTTTAAATTTTTGGTATGTAGCTTCAACATGATATGAAAAGGGAGAAAAAAACACTCCAAAATGTCACAAAGGCTTTTTGCAAAACAAAGAATGGAACAGATGTTTTCTTTTTTTGTTTTAACCCACAACAATTGCTTTTCCAACTTTAATACTGGGGCAACAACTCACAAAATCAATTTGTTTGCCTCTAGTCATCAAGCGTGTAATGAGGGATTCAGTGTGGATCAAGGCTACACTGAATAAACAACTTATTCAATGTCATTAACATGTTCAGCCTATGAACTCATGAACACCCTCATTGTGCAGTATGGGTGAGATGTCTTCAGTGTTTTGCAAATCATTGGTAGAATTCAAGAGAACATTTTACTTTTATTGAGCGTTTTAAATATTTCTCTATGGCAAAATCTTATCAAAACAGTCTGGACAAGATGGTCTGATGATCTTCATGTCTTTTTTGGCTAGTGGAGTATTTGCTGGATTGTGTAGAGTTATCCATTGAAGTAATGGTGAACAGGCACATATAAGGAGAGAGTGTGTGCATCATTGTGTTAATTGCATGATTTTGCTGCATTATGTAGATGTCTCCCACACTGCAATGTTGCAAGCCTCTTATTGTCACCTTGAAGGTGAATTTTAATGAGAAACAGTTCAAAATAACATTTATAATTAAACTTATGAGCATATATTTCACACGAAAAAGGTGCTATGTACTATGTAAAATTATTTGATTTCCAGATCACCTTTTCCACCTCCTCACATGACAAAGCTTGAGTCCCTCAAGGCCATTTACAAAACACTACTGGAAACTGTTTGCTTGTCCAAGAAGAGGAGCCAGATCCTACTACCTAAATAAAAAATATGAAACTCTAGTTCCAGGCAGGGAGAGACCAAAATGAAATCTGATAAGACTGTAAGGCTGGGGAAAACATCACTCAAATGTTTCATTTTTCTTGAGAAATTAACTCCTGCTGAAGAATCTATAATCGTGTGGGTTCCAAATTATTGTAAGAAAAATGTATCTCATGTCATATAATGACTGGAGAGATCTGAGATCCTTGTATTTGTTCTGTGTCTGGAAACACATGATCACATGTCACATCTCTTTCTCATTCAGAAGTGTAATAAAGGTGGCTTCATTTTCCTCACATGACAGGGACAGATTGAGTCATAAAAAGGGAGAAGGAGACATCAAGACACAGGAAACTGGGACATCAGAGAAGAAATTGTAAAAATATTTTTGTCATCATTATTTTCCCCTGATCTCTAGAGGTCCCTTCCAACCCTACCATTCTATGATTCTATGATTTCTTTGAGAAGGATATAGTACGAATTGGTCTGAAGTTGGACTTTTTCCTGGGTGGATGACCCCACTTTTGTTTTAATATCTAGTAGTCCCGTGTGTAGAAGCAACAAAGCTTTGCTGTATTACCTGGAAAAAAACCCTAACTTTGACATCAACTGACATTCTTAAACTAGTCTAAATTTTTTAATTGTTAGAATGGTTTGATTGAATTGACATGAGAAATCTCATAATCCCATTGGCAAATAACCTTGACTGGAAATATGCAAGCCTACCTTAAAAATCGATCACTCTCTGTTGATACCAGAATCACCTGCTAAGATACGTGCAGACATATGTGCAGATAAAATTTTACTGTTGTAAATAGTATTATCATAAGACCTTGAGTTAATCAATCTGGTTATTATTACTTGAAAATTGTACCATCTCCTGCTCAGTTCAGTTTCCAGTATAATGAACGTATATCTAAACATCTTCATTTTCCTTCTTGTCATGGCTGTTTTGCTTTAAAAGCTATTTTGCCTGGGAGACTTAATACATTCATAAAAATTTCCCAGTTTGCATATTACTTAAGACATAAAGATCTAAAAAGCTTGAGAAAAATATAACAGAGATACCAGCTGAATAAATTGTTTGAGCATGTGTATTTTATAGCTCAGGATTCTCAAAGATAGTTCAACAAAGAACTCAGACCTCACTAGGAAAAGGATTACACATGCCCAGGACAGTACCAAATATATTTGAAAAAATAATTTGACTCATAAAAGGAAAGGACGTGAGTCAACAAGACAAGCCTAAAGAGGACCAAAGTCGTGCCTTCACCTCACCACAGAGTGCATCCCTTGACTAAATATGATCTAAATTAGTAATTCCATTTCATGCAGTGTGGATGTGCCACATCATACTTGAAGCAGTATTACTTCTTTCACATCTCTCTCATTTAGCTCCCTGCTACTGGTTGTTCATCTCAGACATCTCCTCCCTCTTCTCTTGCTGTATAGATATATTGTGCACCTCCTCTGACTCGGTGTCCAATTTTAAATGACTTATTTGTTCCTCCCAGAATCTGATGTTCTTTTAGCTGTGTTCTGTGCAGGCATGGGAAGATTTCTGGGTCAGAGAAGTGCTGAGCACTTTCACTCTGCATCATTATTTTCTGAATTAGTAGTCATAGTTTGCTCTGTGTCAGTTCAGTCACCTTCATGCTAGAATAATGGTGATTTTAATTACATGATGTTAAACCTCTCACTCTGATGGAGCCATGTATTGGAAGGCTCATCATCAATTCAGCAGCTGATTGAGGAAACCTTGGATAATGAGAGTTTATTAACCCAGGTTAACGAGCCTCAGGCAGAAATGAGGGATTTTGTCCAACTGAAGAGGAGCACTGAACACAAACGTAAGTGAACTCAGTCCTCTCGAGATCTGCCCAGGAAATGACAGAGCATTTGTTAGAAATACCAGTGAGTGGATGCTGAAAGCAGAACATCTGTGTTCTCAGCAGTTATATTTTTTAACCATGTCCTCCACTGGCAAAGGGGGAAAATGGCTCAGAGAGGAAGTGAGCATGATGGGTGCCTCTTAAGAAGTGCCCTAGACACTTCCCTTAGGGTATCCCTGAGGTGGAGAGGAGAATCCTTCTGTTGCCCACCCTGGAACTAATAACACTGTTGCTTCCAGCAATGCACTTCCAGTCTTTCTTGGACCTCACACCCTATTCATAAATGTGAAAGAGCTGCCAGAAATTGGTGGTGCTGAATATAAGCAAGAAGCTATCTGCCTCCTCTGGAAGACAGCCCTCCAATAAAACGTTGGCCCCATCATATAACTTCACACAGGTTCACATTCCCATAAGATGATATGACAGGGAAAGGGAAAAGATAAATAGCCTATGGCATCTGAAACATGTTTACAGCCATACAAATACCATTTGACTTTGGTGGCTCATGCACGTCTCCACTGCTGTTGTTCTGCTCTGCCCTGGCAAGATGTAAGTAGATAGAGTCAAGAGCAACACATCATTGCAGTAGAAAGGGCATTGGTTTAAAAAAAGCTATGCATTTTTAATTAATTAAAAGATTGACTATGGAATTGCTTTGGTTTGGGAAGTTATTCTGTACCTTTCTGAATGGCTGTAAATGCTACTAAAATAGTGATAGTATTTCAGAAATACTTGGTCATTCGCACTTAACTGTCATTCTCAGATAGACACTTAACCAACAGAATAAAAAAGCATGACCTTCATGAACAGTGAGGTGCTGGAGAGACCGAGGGCTCTGTGGATACTGCTTAAAAGCAGCTCAGCCCCAAAGCTTAAGCCAGTGGGGGTTTCACAAATGGGCTCAGGTCCTCAGGGGAAGGGGGTGATTTGCCTACTGCAAGTCAATAGCTTTTTTTTCCTGTTATTTAGCTAAACCCAACTAAATTGCATTAGGCTGCAATTGCCCACAAGGGCATCCTTGTTTTCTATGGTACCTAGCAAGAGGACAAGGGGTGATGGGATGAAGCTGGAACACAAAAAGTTCCATTTAATCATAAGAAAAAAATATTTCCCTGTTGAGGTGAAGGAGCCTTGGTCCAGGCTGCCAGGGAGGGTATGGAGACTCCTTCCTTGGAGGTCTTCAAGACCCACCTGGACACATTCCTGTGTGACCTGATCTAGGCGGGAGCTGCTTCTGCAGAGGGCTTGGACTGGATGATCTCTACAGGTGCCTTCGAACCCTACCATTCTATGATTCTATAATGTGGATGCAGGCTTTAAAGATGAAATCTGCACCCATCACACCACCACCAAATACAGGGAGGATGGGAGAGGAATTCTTTTGGGAGAGGAACAGCCCAGTGGAAGAGATCTTGTCAGAACTTCAGTGATGCAAATTACTCTTCTTTCCTGAACTAAGAGCATTAGCCAATGAAATAATAAATGTGTATCTGCAGTTCAAAAACACAAGAGCAGAAGTTTTCTGCATTTCCATTTTCCCATCCAATCACCTGTGATTATGAACTCTGAGAAGAGGAAATAGTTCAAAATGACTCACTACGCTGAAATTCTTGGTCCTAAAGTCAGCAAAAGATTTGTCCTTGTTGTCAGTTCTAGGAATTTGTGTAAGCAGTACATTTACTTGTCAGATCTTGCTGTTGGCAAAACTTGAATACAAAATTTTTAATCTAGTGGATGAAAGAGAAAATGGCCCAAGAGAAAATGACCCTTAATTTTCCAAACTAAAAAAATAGAAAGCTTCTATTTAATATTTCTGCATCTATTGCAAAATATAGTTCATGACTTAAAGTATCTTACGTCCTTCCCTGTAGGGCATCTTATCTATGTTCAAAGAAGGGACAAAAAAACTTATAATATCAAATGCTATGAAGTACATGTAACTTTTGAAATGAAAACAGGTGGAAAATGGCCAGAAGCAAGTTGGGTGCACATTATTCATAGTTTCAATATATGTAAAACTGTAAAGCTGTGAGTCAAGGAAAATAATGGTAGCTATGCCAAAAATGTATCGGAGACAGATCTGAGCTACTTTATTGTAAAGTCTATTGTAGATTTTCCACTGTACTGTTACTTCAGAAGGCAAAACCTTGCAGTTTTTATTAAAGTAAGACTTCTATTAAACAAAAAATATATACATATATAGAAACAATTGCAGGTTTTGTCCAAAAATTAGAAGCTTATTCAGCTGGGAAAAAAATCTCTGTAGTTGATGATAAACAGAAGCTCTACAGGATCATGAGTAAAACCTTGTTTGCACAGGAAAGTTCTAATTGTGTAATTTTTCCCATAACATCTGTGAAAATATTAGTATGACAAAAATGCATCAGGATATTTGTAAGGATGTGCCACTATCAGATGACAACAGATCCCACAGGGCCTTGAGCTCATGGTGAGCACAAACTGAGGGGGCTGATTCACATCTGGCAATCCCAGTAGCACAAAGGTCTGTGAAGAGCTCACTGGAGTTGTAGCAGGACATTAGTTTTGGAAGAAACCCCCTTCGAGCCACCATCACCTTACCTATATGCATGTTTATGAATACATGCGTAGATTTATAAAAATATCGAAATAGACTGGTGTTTGTAGCCCAACCGCTGCTGTCAGGAAGGTAGTAACGGCTATAGTATTATTTCATGAGTCACATAGAAAGGTTTAGAAATGCACAGGAGAGTAATACCAGATTTGCAGTGAAGGGCTCCTGTAGCGAGACCATGACTGCAAAAAGGGTCTTTCTTTTAGCCTTCACACTACTAATCTACAAGGTGGAAAATGCAATTGCTCTCTAGTGTTGTAAGGCATGTCGAAAGCTTCACAAGTCTATGTGGTGACCACCTTTCCTGCAATCTGAAGTACCTGTGCAAGTTGTAAAGTCTTTTTCCAGCTCCCTGTGAGAGACCCCTGCAGTGAATACTCCTGGGAGGGAAGGAGGAAGTGGGACTTCAGAGGTTTGAGTTGGAGGATATAAGGAGCAAAATAAATGCAGTACTTGTTTGTAACACAAAGAGTACCATCTAGGTCTACGTTAAAATAGCCACCCATAGCTTAAAATCTTCTGAGGATCTTTAAGAAATGTACCTGCAACAAAGTATTGACAATTGAATTTATAATATATAAAAACAGATAAAGAGCTAAGAGTACTGCTTAAACTGTGAACCAGTATACCATTTCTGTTTTTCATAGCTGCAGCTACAATAAACATATGTCAGATTAAAGTCTTAATCTGTTCGTTACCACCACTTGCAGAAGGCTCCAGTCCAGGAGGTGAGGAAAACTCATAATTTAGGAATAGAGAAGCATAAATGGCCAATTACTGTGAGGTCTGAGATTTCAAAGGGGGAATCCTTTCAATCTCAGCAAACAAGAAGGACTATTAAAGAAATATCAAGAGATTATATTTTGTTAAGTAGCTTACAAAGTTGTGGGCTTTTTAACAGTAAGAGACTGAATGACAGAGAGCAGGGTATTGCAGCATAGAGTCACACACACAGTTGTCCTCATAAGTTGCTCTGGAGCTGACACTGCTTTCAACTCCAATTATGTAACTCAAAATCATAATCCTAACTTTTTTTAAAAAAAAAGAAGAACCGTCATGTATGAATACACACAAACTGTATTTAAAAAAAGATGATTCAGTTAAAATACGGTGCTGTTTTTAGTACTAGAAAGACACTCCTAGGGGTGGCCAAGGACAACTAGTTCTAAGTACTCTTGCCAGAACAAGCTCTGGGGAGTGAGAAGACCTGATTTTTCATATGGAGGCTACCTTGTCATGGAGCTGGTGTGAAGCTGGTATTTTCTTTTGGATCCAGTGATAAGATCCTTTTGGCTTCACATGTTAACTGAGAGAGTGAAAAAGGAAGGCTAACTGCCCTCTGTTTTTTAAAAAAGCACTGTTTTCCATATTTAGGCCTACCAATAAGGTGTAGATATAGGCCTTAAGTAGTACTATCAATTATTAAAGCTGACTAAATGGTTACTTGCATTTGCAGGCTTCTTGCAGGTCCCCTGACAAGCCCTAGTGTCCCTGGTGGTATGGGAAAAGGCAGGTTTTTTTAACTCAGGCATATAGAGTGGCATATTAGACCTCTGTGTGTGCTCCCCATCCCAAACCAGGATCATCATGAGTATGCCTGAGAAATGCTCCATAGCTATCCCCATACAACCTCTTAAGCCTTCTCCATCCCCTTGTCCCTTCTCCAACTGCACCATAGCCCGTATCTCTCAAAAAATGGCATTTATGGTTATTTCTAATTTCACATATCCATCTCAGGTCAGAACTTCCCAAAACTTCACAATGTGTACCTGACCACCCAATATCTATGCCCCAAAAACCCACCCAGAGCACCACACAACTCTGAATCCCTTCAATCTTTCCAGCCTCCTGCTCCTTCTGCTCAAATTCTCCAACTTCCTTGCTCTTCTGTCCCAGCCTCTCCACCACCACCCTTCCCTGCTCCAAGGTCAGAAACACCAAGCTGATTTCCCAACACTGGTAACTGCTCAACCTTTCATCTCTGGACCCATCACATTTGTGTGAACCATCTGCCACCATCTGCTTGCACTGAGTCATGGCTGGCAAAGCCCATCTTCCTCCACCACAGCACCTCCTTCCTCACCACCCCTCCCAGACAGAAAGACCGAGGCAGCTCCTGCAACTTAGATAAAGAATGGGGTTCCCAGAAATGTGCTTTAAAAGGATGCAAAGAACAAAAAGTAAGATCTATTTCCGAAAAAAAAAAAGCAGGTGTATTTAGATTCTTTATTTCCTTTCTTTTACTCTGCAATTAGATATGGGACTTGTCTTTTTATAAGATTGGAAAAATTAACTGGAGAAAATGCACATTTAGGGTTTGGGGTTTTTTTATTTGTTTAATTTCCCCTTACCTCTCTTTGGCAAAGAGATTAACTCCAGAGAGAGTATTTTTGTCTTTATCTTCCTCTCTTCAGCCTTGTATTTTAAAGGAAGATGGGGGAGGTGAAAGAGGACTAAGATCCAAAGAATTAGAGGTTACTTGATCTTCCTTGTAAGTAATTGCAGTACCATTGACTGTGCCCTGAAGCCCAGCTGCCTGCTGACAGACTACTGCATCAGCAAAAGTTGGTCTTGTTTTGTAGGAGTCTTTAAAATCATCATGAGTTGCATAGAACACAGAGTACAAATCAAACTCACTACCAGTCCTTGATGAGTCACTGTCACTTTCTGCCAAATTCAAACAATTTTATTTTCCCTTTCCATTCATACTAGGGGTGTTACATGAGTTCTTCCTTTCACAGGGAGGTTGGAGTATTATTTGCTTAATTCCTGTTGAACTTTATTATTCCTCATTCTTTTTTTTTTTCATTGCAATCAAAACATAGTTTATTTCATTAATCACTTTATTATGCCTGTTTTCATCTTTGAAAAAAAGATGTTTCATTCTCCTCCATTTATAGTGCACTATTTCCCACAAAGCACTGTGAAAATGCAGCTATGGATCAACAGTTTTATTAATCATTTTTATGATAAAATATGTGTGTGAGGAGGTACAAAGACAACCTGGACAGAAAAACTCTGCTAGGTGCCTCATTTAGCCTTTTTCCTATTAAAAAACCCCATGTTACATTACAGGAACATGTATGCTTCCTTGTAAATTATACGTTTGCCTCCCAGCCTCACACTGCTGTCAATGTTAAAAAGGTGAACAAAAAGCATGGTACAGCAAAACTTACAGCAGTAAAAGTACAACTAGGAGTTCTTGCTTTTCAGCCACACATAGCTTTAAAGGATAGAATGAAGAAAGGTGGACATTTAGTTTGGGCTACTGCTTAGCAAAAGTCACTAAATTTTCAGCAAGTAATTGCTGCAAATGTACTAGTAAATCCAGATAGGAATAGCATGCAACTTCAAGAAAGCCTACAAGCTTTCACTAGCACAGCTCAGACGGTGAATTTAGTGGTTTTGGCCTGAGCCAGGTTTTTCAGTAGCAGGGGAGCTAAAGAGGTGTCTTCTTTAAACAAAGATAGTTGCCAGAAGTTTCCTCTGTAGCTGACAGGGTTAGGGCCAGTCAGTTTTATGCTGGACCCTGCATCTGACCCAGGCCTGGCCAATTAGTGGTGGAGGTAACGCCTCTGTGAATAACATATTTGAGAAGAAGAAGTTGTTGCTCAGTTGAAAAACAGCAGCAGCAACAGGGAGAGAGAATGTGAAAACATCTCTGCAGACACCAAGGTCAGTGGAGAAGGAGGGGGAGGAGGGTGCCTAGGCACCGAGAAGAAGGCTCCCCTGTGATATGTGGTGAAGACCATGGTGAAGAAGGTTGTCCCCCTGCAGTCCATGGAGGACCACTGGGAAGCAGAGACCCACTCGCAGCCCGTGGGGGAGGTGCTCACGCCGGAGCGGGTG
>WBNH01012173.1:71034-99265 GCA_013401255.1 Urocolius indicus | reverse complement strand
GTGGGAAGTGTGAGGAGGCCTCCCCCTGAGAAGCAGCAGCGGCAAAGTCCATCTGTAATGAACAGACTGCAACCCCCATTCCTCATCCCCTGCGCCACTGGGGGTGAAGGAAAAGGAGTCCTGGGAAGTGGAGGGGTGGGGGGAGGTGTTTTAAGATGGTTTTATTTCTCAGCTCCCTGCTTTTATTGTTTCTTTAATAAATCAAACCTTTTTCTCCCTAAGTTGAGTCTGTTTTGCCCGTGACGCTAATTACCAAGTGATCTCTCTGTCCTTATCTAACTCACAAGCAGTTTGTTATATTTCTCTCTCTCTCTCCTGTCCAGTTTAGGAAGGGGAGTGATATTATGACTGGGTGGACATCGGGCTAAACCACCACAGTGGAGCATCCACAGAACTCCTAGATAAGATGCTGTAATGGTTGGTAGTGCACATCACTACATAGAGACTTGATTTCCAGTCTGGTCTTTCAACAGCTAAGTAAAGGGCTCTCTAAAATCACTGGAACAATTTTCTGAATTCATGGTCTCCAAATCAAACTGCTCATTTTCAAGAGACAAGATGAGAGGTTTTTTCCAGCTAAAGCTTGGAATCAGCAGTAATGCCAGGCTCTTCCCTTGTCACTTATCCCCACTTCATAGGACTTAGGGGAGCATGCAAGTGGCAGTAAAGAGCAGCAGTAGCAGGGTTTTAAATTAAATTCTCTCCCTTTTAAGTCCTGTGGCTTGTGCAGAACTCCTGCAAAGAAGCTGAAAAGTGCTGGGAAAGACTACATGGTCTTCTGCCAGAGCACAGCTGGGGATTCAAAGTCTTTTGCTCTTCCTGTGCATCAGGCACTCCATGGGACACTGAAGGAATAGTACCACAGTGCAGCTTTCATCTCATGATCAGGATCACCACCTCATCTGGCTCCAGGACAGAGTGGGTAGGGGTTTACTTGAGAGGGTGGAGGAAAAGGCTCTGAGATTTCTTCCTTCCTACCCTTCCCATCAGTGGTGCTCACTCCAGCATTACAAGAGCAGCTTCTGCCCTCACCCACTTTGGCCAGACCAGCGACTCACCAAGCCTCCATGCTCTGTGAAAAAAGGCCACTAAGATGGCAGCAGTGCCACTTGGAAGCTAGTGATAGATCAGTAGGGATGACTGAATGCTCCATGCTTTGGTCCACCAAACTCTGATTATAGCCATGCTTAGATAAGCAGAGGGAGGAGTACAATTCCACTAAATTTCAGAATTTACTACATTTTTACTATCATCTTGTTTTCTTGAATATGTTTATTTGTATTCTTCAGGCAAATATTTCTGCCTTCTGTGAACCTTTTATGTAAATCAACAGAGGCATTGGCAAGCTATATCAAAACTGCAGCTTTACATATCACTGAAGCGTAAAATAAATGAAAATAATTACTGATGCCTCCAAGTACAGATTTGTTTCAAAATGAAACATGTAGCTTGGAGGGGACAGTATATATCTAATGATTTCCTGTCAACTTACAGAGCATTGGCTCAGACATTTTTATTTCATTCCGGGATGTAGTTGTTCCCTCTTTTGGAGGAGATCAGGTAGAGATGGTGGGTGGTTGTTTGCTCATTTTAATCATATTGACAGCATCAGATCTTCACTTAGCAAGCCTAGAAGATCATATTTGTAAATCCTTCCCTCATGCTAGAAATTGGAAATAAACCGATGTTTGAAGGGAAAAAGTTATACACTGCCGTGACAGTAACATCACTAACAGAGCCACTGACTGAGCAAACGGTAGTTTCTCTATGATGGACTTGACTAACATTCATAGGGGTCAATACTAATCTGTTTTCATGTATTTCTGTATAAACCAGTAATGCATGTTCTGACTCCTTCGAGTTGCACTGACTAGAGAAGAACTGTGGGTCCCACAGTGCAAAGGGCTGCTCCTGAGCTCTTGTTACAGCCCATTATCCTGACACTGACACTTGCATCCCAGGAGAAAATTTAGGACCACTTCTACTTAGCATCTTTGGACTCACAGAAATAAGTGGTTTAGATCTGTTACCATGACTGGGCATTACTTGAAGGAATCACTGAAGACAGATGCACATTTTGCTGCTTCTGGAGGAGAACGCAGCCATGCAAGTCAGACAGACCAAAGACACACCTGGTCTTGTATCTTCTCTTTAGACCAGATGCCCTACACACCTGCTGAGGAAAGAGGAGGAGCAGGTAAGCATGTAATCACACAGCATACTCACAGCCTTCACTTCTTCTCCACTTTTAGAGTCAGATGTGGTTCTCAGAGGTCAGATATGTCATTCTCACTGGATTTGTCTCACATAAACCTCTTGAAGTCATGTGGCATCTACATTTCCTTCCAGACAAGGACTTTCAGGTCTACAATGCACTGCAGGAAGTTACCTCCGTTTTTTTGTTCCAAATCTGGTCCCTAGTAGCTTCATTTGCTACCTCTTCATCCTCATACTAGTGACTTTTAATGGGTGACACTAGTGACAGTGACACTAGTCACTGATTGTAATGCTCAGCCTCCTGCTCTTTCAGTTTTTCAGAACAATAGTTTCTAGGCTGCAGATATTACAGATGTTTTGTTAAAAACAAGCCCAAAGAAAGAGGGCTTGCCATGAATTCTGATTCTGCTGGATCTAGATTTTAAACACACCATCAATGACAGGACTTGGCAGGGGGGAAAAGTCACAACTCATTTGGAATTGCTATGATTACACAAGTCCAAATTTGTTTATTGTTCCCCTGCCTTCAACCCCAGGATACAAATTACACAGACACTTATATTTTAAGGGCCGAGTCATGTTTTATTAATTTGTCTCCCTTTTTTTTTTTTTTTTATTTTTTTTACTACAGGGGTAAAATGAATGGGTTAGTTTTTGAAAATCTCATCTATTGCACTCCTGTGGTATCTCAGCATGTGCTGATAGTACAGAAGTCCTGGAAAAGTGGGTAGTATGAAAAAGTGACCATCACTTCTACCCCTTCACATGCTAAAACTCTTTTAAAGCTCTAACAGGGAGTAAAAGTGTGAAATACCATCTGAGATTTGCTTACTCTAAAAAGAAAATCTCCAAAGATACAGTACCTTAAAGTTCAGGCAGAAACTATCTGAGAAAGGGCAGAACATCAAGAATGCGGGAGATGTGGCAACAAAAGAAAAAGTGAAACATGTTTTCTGATAAAGCAAACTACTGCAAGAACTGTCTTTTCAGTACTACCTCCTGACAGGAATCTTACCAATGTTTAATGTGTTGTTGCTGAGCTTATTTACATAATTGTAACGCTGAACGAAAAAAGGAAGCGATATCATTTTCATAAAACCACCCATCATGGCAGTGTAACAATACTTCAGCTTGTAAAGTTCTACTGCTCATTAGCAATTGGAGAAATTCAGTGGGAAAAGTGAGTTTATGATTTAAGAGGTGAAAAGGTAGTTTAAAAGGAAAAGAGAAATAATTTTAAAGTTGGTGGTGTGCTGCATTTAGCATGTACAAGCAGTATTTTGAAATGTTTAAGGGATGCAAAATCTGCTTCACATGTGACAACAGTTGAATAGCAAAGAAATCAGAAGGATCCAAAGTCTTCACCTGTATCACATCTTTCAAGGCTATCTTTATTGGTGGCAGTTTTGTCCAAAGGATGCAGTATACACACAAATTAACAGATGTTTCATCTACAGTGAAATTCTTTTGCCACAAGTTATTTCATGTCTTCTTTTAGTGTGCCAGACAGTCCAGATTCAAAGAGGTCTGCCTCAAAAACACACCCTCCAGGGAGAGGTGGCATGAAGCTGTTCTCTGGGCTTCGGCACCACTCTCAAATATGCAAAATGAGGGAGACATTGATTTTTGCCTGTGGTTACCACAGTCATGTTAGTAATGCTTGTGACATATTTGAGGATTCACTGTGTTGCAATTCTTAATCATTTGCCCCTCCTCATGCCAGTGGCATGGATAATTACTGACTGGTCCAAAGCAATTTGGAGAGAGGCATTATGAGAGCTGTTGCAGCTGAGAAAAGAAGCCTGATAAGCAGCTTCGTGGAAGTAGGTTTAAGTCAGGTATTTATTTTCAACAAAGTGCGTGCCGAACAGAACACACTGCTGTTAAAAGCAAATTTCTGAGAATCACATTCTGATATTATTACAGAACTTGCACTGGGTAAAATTTCCAATATAAGAAAAAAAAAAAAAATCAAATTTGCAAAATCTCCTAGAAGCATGCAAAATTACTTCCTCATATTTTTTTTTCTTTTGGTCTGAACCCAGAATCCTACAGATGTACTTTCTACATTAGCTTCAAAGAAAAGGATTGCACTGCTAAAAAGAGTTGATTTTTTTTCCTTTTTTTCCTATACACACAGTGCTGAGCTTGAATAAATTAATTCAAATTCAATAAATTTATTCAAGCTAATAGCAGCATTCACTTCTTTTCTTAGTATAATAAACATTCCTGAGCCAATTTGCCTAGTATATTTTTGCAGAACAAATGACCTGAAAATGGTGCAAGCAGTCAAAGTAAAATACTTCAAATATTTGAATGAATTTTATCACAGATGGCGGGAACTTGTTGGTAAAGTTATTCATATATTCTCAGACAATACTGTACAGGCATAAGTTATCTCTGAACACAGACAAACATAAGTTATTTTCATTGTCTTTTAAGACAGTTCAAATGGATTTTATTTGCCTTCCTTACTCAGCAAATTGGATAAGAGGTCTAGTCCTTTAAATAACGTTGTTCTAGTTTTAGAGGAGAGAGGCTATAAAATGGGGATGCTTCATTAAAATACAATAGCTGGCACCTCTGAGAGGCACAGGAAAAGAATATTCACTGAGTAAGTAACATATTATAAATTATAATTGAGATTCAGTTCTCCCAGGGAGAAGAGAAGGTAACTTGTCATTTGAAATGTTGTGAGTTTCTGAGAGTGGACTAGGAGTTTAGAGGGTATAATGATATCATTAAGAAATGCCCTTGCAAAGCAAGCAAAATTATACTGTGCTGTTTCTTGAAAACCACAGGAACTCTTTATTGTTCTGTCAGCAGCAGTTCAAAGAACTAAGTGACCCCATTAACATTCACTCAGGCATGTATAACAAATCGGGGGAAGAAAATTTTGTGAATAGTTAATTATGTTTTGTGTGTTTGAATGCCTAACAGTTTACCATATGAGCTTAGCATCATATAATGCACACCTTGCACACCTGGTTTGTCTCTCAGCTCTATTTATCATTTAATCTTTAGAGGAGAAAGCAATATCAAATGCAGAAAAAGAAAAGGGAGATTGGGAAGTGGAAAAAGCTAGATAATGGTTAGCTGATTTAATGGCTGGGGTTGAACTGTTCTAGTATTTGCAGTAATCTCACTGCAAGCAAAAATTGTTATTAGATGACCAGAAGACCCTTTGAAGTCACATATCCATGGCAGGGACCGAGTGGGAATATGTGGGGTGGTACGCTATAAAAGTAAGCTAGGGTCTTAGAGAGAAATAATTTCTCTCATTTTCAACAAGAGGCAGCTCTTCTGGCCAAACTGTTTATTTTTTTGCATGTGAAAAGTTGGGACTTTCTTCCAGGAAATGCTGATTTTTTTTATAGAAAAGCTTAATTG
Organism: Urocolius indicus; assembly: GCA_013401255.1. Lineage (NCBI taxonomy): Eukaryota > Metazoa > Chordata > Aves > Coliiformes > Coliidae > Urocolius > Urocolius indicus. Next base: position 93,658 of record WBNH01012173.1, on the reverse strand, counting down.
CAGGGATTCTGATGCAACATCTGATTGGGACTGCAGCTTGGCTGTTTTTTGCTTCCTTAGTTCTTTGTCCAAGTTGTTCTTTCACACGTGATGCCAAATTCCATGCTGCAGTGATCATTGACTCTACTTAAGCAGGGATAGTGGCCAATAACAGAAACCAAGACTTACTCAGTTGGTTTTGAGCAGAAATGTTATCGGTTTTTATGTTTGGTGGTTTTTTTTAAAGAAAAGTTTCGAGTTTGTCTGAAAATTCAAAGGGTACATTTTTTGCATAGTAGAACGATTAACATTTTTTTACAGAGTGAGTAGCAGATATTGTCTCCAATGTTAGCAGGATGCTTATTCAAATTTATTAATTAAGTCAGAAGCTTTATCTGTACCAATTCATTACTTTCAGCTACAGTACAGGTTCAGGAATCCTCACAACGTTCCTAACAGCAATAAGCTTAATAAATGATATCAAATGATGTGATAAAGGCCCATCACTATCTGTGCTATACTGAGAGATTATTTCCTGAGAAACTTTTAAGTTCAGGTTCTGTGCATTTTTAAATGGAGCTAAATAAGGTTAGGATTTCCAGTGGGATTATTCATGCAACTTCACACAGAAGTTAGAGCAGAACCCTTTGTAACTACTGCAGATGTGCATTTAAATGAGCATTCCCACCAACTCACCAGAAATCATCTCTTCCAAACACTGAGCATGCATACTACTGAGCACGATTCTACTAATTCAAAGCAGCTTCTACATTCTTCTGAAAAACAGAAAGTTTTTATTACCCTCTAATCCTAGGCAAGCTTGAATTCTATATTCAGTTTATTGAAACTTTTGCTGCTATCTTCTGGAAGTCTTAAACAGTGATTAATTATATTTCTTATCACATATATTCATGCTTCTGCCATTCTTCTGAAAAAAATACCAATTTTATGAAATTCTAAATCTATCTGCTATTTGAAATATACTTGCACTGTAATTGCATTTGTGTTAGCGATGCTTTCTCTTAGCTGCATTTTCATTGCATGTCGATTGGAGTTGATCTGAAAGCCTCCTCTGAAATGGAAATTGTTTTTATTACACTTCAGCCATACTTTAAATGATTTTACTGCAAACAGTTTGAAACAGTGGGAGTGTGCTCAGAGTGAAAAACTGAATGCACATTCAAATAGTCTAATATATTTCTACCAAAAACGGTTGCAAAATACATCCTGAAAGGATGGTAGGAAGGTTTGAATTACAGAGCAGTACAACCGTTGGAACAATTTCCATGGCAATGCTTTTTTTTTCCTCAGAAAATGCTTATTTGTTGAAATCAAAGCTTAGCAGGAGGCAAAGGGTAGGGAGGAGAAGGGTGATGGACAGAAGGAAGCTGGGTGAATTTTTCACCCAATGTTTTTTTACTTCCTTGGAAGACTGTGATGTTTGAGATGTTTCAGGTTGACATTTTTGCATCAAGGAACCTCTGCTATTCAGGAATGTTTGTTTCAAGTCTTAAGCTCTACAAAGCTGAGAAGAGATATAGAAATGTTTGAGAACAAAATAGAGTGCTTTAAGATTGCTAGACAAAAAATTCTACTTGACATGCAAAAGTTCCAAAAACTGCTGAGATGTTGAAGGACATTTTCTGCAAGCTCAGAAAACTCTTATGAAGTGGAAAATCACTTTCTGCCTCACTGTAATAGGCACGGAATTATAGCCTCCATCAAGGCAGTGGCAAAAGTCCCATGTGCATCAGTTGTGACTTCATCTCAAACTTACTGAAAACACTGTAGTCTCTTTTGACTTATTAACCATACTCATATCAATCATACAAATATGCATGACCATACAAAGGATTTAGGAATATATAAATTGCTGTGTTTAGGAGGAGGTAATAATAATAGATGAGGCTTCAAAGAGAATTGTTATATGTGGTAGGAGAGTGCTGTTTTTCTGCACATAACAGGATTCAAACAACAAGCAGGCATTACCGTTCTGCAAAATGTTAAGATGTTACTGTCTGCAGCTTTCTGTTAAAAATTTGCACCAGAAAATATTACTTTGCCTAGAGTAGCAGAGTGGACAGTGTGAATGCAGAGTCCTGGCATGTGCTCTCCTTGCAGCCATCTGAGCCAAGCTGCTGGCTCTTGCACTGCAATGGTCAGAGACCAATGGCCATTTCCACTGATGCAGCACATCCTTGAAGGCATGTTCTGAAAAAGGGACTGTGGGCCCAAGGTGTAAGGGGACAACTGATTTTATATTGTCATGGCTGCTTTCCCAGGGGACATGGATTTCAGTCCTGCAGTTGTTAGTGAGCATGGGGGTTGGACTAGATGATCTCTAAACGTCCCTTCCAACCCTGCCATTCTATGATTCTATGAGTCCTCTCCTAGAGAGACCCAAGTCCTTATCTACCCATGCTCAGGGGATACTCTATGCCATGTATCAGAGTGTACAGTCATATCATCACTCCTCCTCTTGCTCTGTCATCCTCTATCTCCCTACCCACATGTACCTAGCCCACATCTCAAACACTCTCAAATTCCACCTCTGCTGGCATGTAGCTCTCACTGAAATGTCACTACTATTGGATCTTTCTGATCTAATCTTGAGTATGCAATTTTTAAAATATATTTTTGTACAATTGCTTTATATATTTTTCAAAGCAAGAAGGTATCTCCAGTAAACGTTCTTCAGGAAGTTTTCGCTTGGTTTCAATGCTAAAAAGACTTTTTGGCTTGTAAAACAAGTTAAACATTTACTACAGATGAATCGCTCCTGAAGTTCTATGAAATTAATGACAAGGATAATGTAAATTAATGACAGTATATGTGTCTACATTCACATTCTAAAAGAGGAAGAAAAGTTCACCATTCAACACAAGTTATTTATGAATACGTTATTGGGAAAGTTAGAGCATCGCTAGCATTAACTCTAGCTGCCTTTTGACTGGCTACTTCCTACTGTTTTCTGTTTAACACAAACTTAGTGCAATAAACGTTCCTGTTTGTTTGCTGGGCTGAAAGTATTTGCTTCCTGTCTATCTCTTATCGGCAACTCAATGAACTCTTTAGTAAAATGTAATAACTGAAGTTTAAAAAAAGAGTACCCACTTAACAAAACCAGCTCCTCAGGCTGTCCACATTATCCTTTCCAGAGAGCCAAAAGCCCCAAAGCTTCTTTCTAATTGGCAAACAAGGCTGATCAATTCTACTAAGCAATTAATTCAAATTTTCAAGTGACAAATGTGGGTCTACAGCCTACTATGCTTTACTTTTTCGTTGTTCAAGTCAGCACACTAGAGATGATAGGAACAAAATGAGCATAGGCTTTCTCTTACAGAAAGGAAAGTCTGTTTATCTACCGTTACTTTATACGCAATGAGTCAATCTCTTTCCTCATCTCCTATAATTTCAAAGGCACTCTCCACTAAAAGCTCAGACACTACTCAGTGTGCATATCACAACAGCTCTTGGAGACAGAGAGCATGAGCATTTCTGGAACGATTCAAGCTGACTTTGGTACTAAGTGATCATTATTAGCTGTGGTTTCATGTTCAGCAGTTCAACACCATTCTCTTTTCCTCCCTTTGAGGGGAAAAAAAAAACCTAAAAAGCAGATTTGAGATATTTGAGACAGGCTTTAACGGAAAAAGATTTAAAAAAAGTATGTTTTTTGTGTGTCTATTGCATTTGGTTTTATCCAAACACGTAAACATGCAGACTTATACCTCATAAAAGTAGTGAATTTGAGATCAAGACAGGTTTTTTTGCTACAGAGATTTGAGAAGCAGAGTATCCCATTGTGTCTTATAGCACCTGCTAAATTCAGAACTTTAGCCATTTTCCCAATGCTGAACATCACAACGTCTATAAGTCTTCTCTGTTTAGAAACAGTTAAATCATTCTCTGTTTTCTTCATATACCAGATTTATCCCCCTCCATAGGTAAACCTGTGATTGTATAGCTAATGTTACCTCCATAAACATAAGTTACTAGCAGTTCTTTTAATGTTAGTAGCAGAGACTCTAGTTTGGGAAGCTACAAAATGCCTTTTGGAGATAAGAACACACTATAATTACAGCATAGGAACATCCTGCTTTTATATTCTGAGGAAATTGCTTGTCTTTTGGTGAGTCGCAACTATAGAAATGTTTATCTATCACCCCTTTTCTTCAATTTCTCTATCCTGGGAAAGATATCAAGGCTTTTGCAGAAAATACAGCATCTAAATATTTTGTTTATCTTTTACAAGTCTTTTACATCCAGACATTAAAAAAAAAAAAACCACAACAAAGACAAAAAAAATGGTCCATCTTCAAGTAGGTTTCTTTTTAACAGGGAAAGGAAAAGAGAGACTGATTCTTAGCTGCCATAAATCAGCATTACTCTGCAGATGTGCTCAAAACCCCAGGCAGTTACACTATCTCAGCAGTTTGGCCTCAGTTGTCTGCTAGTTTTTCTCTTTCAGATTTTCGACTTGAAAGACTGAGGACCAGCCAAACAATAGAACCAGTGTCTTTGGAGTCTACATTTAGTCTCCTAGAGATAAACAGCTTTAGAATCTACAGGGAAGGCTATTTTATATAGGTGCTAAAGGTCTTTTGTTTATCCTTAAAAAAACCAGTGTATACATATGCCTATATATGATTTTATTTGTCTAGCTTCTGTTATTGAGGATTTGTTCTGTTCTGCCCTTGGTAGCTAATGACAGAGGGCATTCTGTCTTTCTGTTATTATGACCAGTTATAAACACCTAAGGAGACATAACAGCATCCTAGGATATTTATAGCATAGACAGATTTCTCCCTACAGTATAGATTTCTACAGAAAAGCTGAGCTAGAATATGTTTTTTTTAGAGTGTTCTTCAGTTTGTTATGATGAGGATTCTCACTCATTTTAAATTTTCAAATAGCCAACATTATGTTCAGAAGCTCTACAGAAAGAATAGTTGTATTTTATACTTACTATGTAAGGCATCCTATAGCCTGCATCCTTCACATGAGTCACAAAGCGTTCAACTGGAAGTACTAAGTTGGAAGAGATGACGTCTGCCTGGGATTTCAGAGTATAAACAGGTTTAAGCAAAGAGTAATTTTCTCCAAGGTCCAGGCTGGTGAAGGAAAGACCAAAGTTGCAGGGCAGAGAGTTTAGCAAAGTCTCCAGATGCATGAGGAGTGTAGCGACTGTGTTCAGAATCCCAGTTTGATCATAGGATTTGATCTTACCCACTAACTTGGGTCATGCTGCTCTGCACTACTGTTCCATTATCTCAGCTTCATTTCAATTTTGAAAAAGCAAGAAATAATAACAATTAAGAAAGAAATCAAGTACTTTTTACCACCCGTAGTGAAATGGAATACCAAGTATTTTGTTTTCCATATGAAAATTTTTGAAACAAACGTATCGCCAGATTTTTTTCCACATAATTTTGGAAGCATATTTCACCCTAATACTTTCCATTCTGAAAACATGACATTGTTCCAGAAAAATATGTTTTTTACTAGAAAACTTTCATCAGCTCTAAAAGCTCATATTTTTCAGTAAGATTTTGAAAAACAAACAAACAAATTACTCATTTGCTGTAATATTGGACTACACTTTTTTCTTCCAAGCTCTACATTCTAGTGGCATTTTGAGCATATTTTATATTTTAGCTCTTCCTTCTGAAGCACAACATGAAAAATAATTTATTGTATAAGATAGCATCAGGACACAAGTAATCTGCTGCTGTAATTCAGCCGATACTGAGTTTCTCAATGACAAAATTACAGTGGGAGGGAACTTTAAAAATACCAACTTATTTAAATCTATTGCTTATATTAAAGATCAAAAAAACTTCATTCAATTCTAAGCAGGCTGAATGGTCCCCAGTCTGCTATCTCATTCCAGATTTTGAAGTGTGATAATCTCCTATAATGTCCAAAAAACATCTGTTAGCTTGAATATCAGACTTGACCTCAACATCAGTTATTCTGAACCAATGTATCTTGGACAATTTTCTAAGAGAAGCTTATACACGTTTATCTTATGTGAAGATTATTTTCTCAGAATTTTATCAGTACCAGTATCTGATGAAGGTCTTCTCAATTCATGCATCATTGATTTCCTTTCATTTCCTTCTACTTCCAGAAATACCAGCTTTCATTGGGTGATGATAAACTGAAGATGTTTTTTTTTTTAAACTAAAAAGAACTTTAATGGATCTTCCAAATGGACATTGTCAGTCATGACTTCTGTCAGACTGTTATCAAAGAAAATCTGGGAATGAAACTGTTTGCTGATATTGGTTGTTCTCTGTTACTGCTATTTGCTGCAATGACTGTGAAATTTGAATCAAAGTCTTGCTGAACCCTAGAGACCATCCCTGCTGGGATTCATCATTGTCAGAAATTAGGCACAGGGCATTTTTTTTAAGAGACATTGTCCTTACATACATGAGTACAATTACGTTTTACAAAATAGCCAGAGAAAAATAGAGTATGGCCAAGATAAAATCATTTAACCTATCTGTTTGGGCACCTTTTTGGATGCTGTTGGGGAAGTTGCTGCATTTCAACTCAGAAGATTAGCTGAGGGAATTTCTGTATGGATACAAACATGTATGTACACAAAGCAGAAGCAAACAGTGGCTCTCTGGACTCAAAAGTAGGAGCACCCTAAAATGAAAAATCCTATCTGGAGGCAAAGCAACTGCAACCTCAGAGCAAAACCAAACCAGCATTTAAAAAAACATAAATCTGGGCTTCACTGGACACCCAGGCTAAGATGAATGTGACATATATACTTCAGCCATAATTCCCATGTTTATTAGAGGTCTTCAAATGCAGTGATCAGTAGCAAGCATACTGCATACCAAGGATTCTAGCAACCTGTTTTACGTGCTTTACCTGCTTTATGATTGCAACGTGAGTTTCTCACCTTTGCCATTAGAGTTTAATGCTTCTGAGTTGTTATGCAGATTGCCAAAAGATCGCTCTGGTTAACTTAAGCTTCAATTACATTTTGTCTACCATCATAGGATAATTATCAGTGTTACACACAGGGAAATATAACTTCACAGATGAAGAGAACAGAGAGGAGAAATATGCTGTGAAGGGGAAAAGCTGTTCGCATTAAAGGAATAGAGATCAGAAGTCAAAACTCATCAAGTTATTGGCAAAACATATTGGTTTTATATACATTTCTTCTCCCACCTTTCCATCCACATGACAATCTTGTCTTCAATGTGTTAAAACTCAGAAAATAGTAAGGGTTAGGGAGGAGTGTGGGATAAGCTCAAAGCACACAGTAAAGATTCCCTTGTGACAAAAGAGCTGAATAGAGATAGTTTTGACATTAAGAACGCCTTTGTTCCCACACTGATGTGGCTCAATGAGAATCGCCATACCATACAAATATTTGTTTAGCATCTAAACAAGTTTTGTTTAAAGTGCAAACATTAAACTACTTTTAGGTCATTACACAGCATATCAGAAACAGAGTAGGCATCCTGTTGAGTTACAATAAAATATCTTATGTGATGCAATATATAAAAAAATTCAAAACACAAGAAAGAGTAGTATTGAGCAAAATGTGCTTTCAGCTGTGTGTTAATGTCACTCATACTTACTTCCCTGAGTATTTACAGACTTTATAGTATTTGGAACTGAGCATCCTATATAATAACAACTTATTCATCTCTGCAGCTAAGTCTATTAGAACACAGGATGCATTAACACATGCACCTGGGTAATGTTTGTTCTCTGCACTTAGTGAACATTCACTGCAGCAGAAATTTGAGGGAAAAAAAATTGAATACAAATGCAAATGCAAAAAAAAAAAAGAACTGACAATACATTAATTTCCTTAAAGAAGTTTGAATGTAAGAAAAAAATAGGTTATTAACTACACTACTATTTATTTTTTCAGCAGTACTACCTTTCAGAATGCAACTGAGTCACTGAGTCAGATGAGAGCTGACCAAAGCAAACACAAAAAAGGTTCAGCTATGGCATTAAAATTACTCTTACAGGCAGAGAAGCTAGAAGAAGCTAGAAGTTCCTGTCTCAAATACCAACATGAACTTAGAGGCTCAGCCCCACTAAAAATTTTAAGAGAGAATTATTTTCTTTCCATTCACTTCACTACACTTACACAGGACTTAATATGACCTAAAATCTCTTTGAAGGAAGACCTGGCATAGCCATGTAGTCTGCCTGTGTGAGGATCTGTATATGTACAGCACTGTGAGAAATAACAAAGAACTAAAACAATCTCAATTTTTTTTAGAAATAATCATCTCATGAGAATAAAATCTGACTTTTTCACTCCCAGTGACCTCCCTGCATGGTATGCAACTCATTTCATAACTCTTTTTTTCCTGTATGTAAGTCTTGCATGCACTTCAATTACATTTTACATAAATTTTACATTAGGATAGAGGTAATTCTTTTAAAATAATAATAGAACAAAGTCTTAATGAAGGTATATCAACAGCAAAGATTGCAGTAAGAAAATAAATACCCCTAAAAAACTCCTACCAAAAAATAAAATTAAAAACCAAAGACTTATAATATCTCTCTTTTAAAATACATAGCTACATGAAACATCTGGTCTAACCTGGTCTAAGACAGAAGTCAGTCCTGTTTTGAGCAAGAGGTTGGACAATGTGATCTTCAGAGATCCTTCCAACCTAAATAGTCCATGGATTCTATCAAATGTCCACAACTAATAAGGCTGTGTCAGACTACTTCAAACCTAAAAATCTATCTCAAGTCTAATCACAGTGATGGGCTTAGGCTCTACTGGGGAGGCCCGGTGTCCTCTCTGAGCACCACAGCTTACCTTCATCCTTCAGGCTGCTCCATCAGGCCACAGCTGCCATCTTTCCCCCTAAGCCCTTAACATTACATGGTTTTAGCAAGAACCAAGTGGATGCGCAGCCCCTGAACAGTCTGAACCATGCTGTAACAGGATCTTGTGTGACAAATGAAGGCAGTCAGAATGAGGACACAACAGTGAGCCTGTCCTGCATCTTCTTCCTTTCTCTCCAACACAAATGTTTCCTCATGAGCATGACAACACATTTCTATCTGCCTATGGAGCTACTCTTTTCTCCTGCCACCCTCTCTTTGCGTATAGATGTTCTTGCATGTGGTCTGCATGCTTCAGAAGGCAGATGCTGACAGATTTTAATCTCCCCGAATTCTCTGATGGATTAACCCTCAAATCTCTAACCATCATTCTTAATGCTGCAGTAACATACATACTGGTTACATGGATTTACGACTGAAATAAAAGACAGACAAAATGAAACTTCTGAAAATCAATCTATGCTGTGAGTGGATGGAACACTAAAGATTCGTGATTGTTTTCTCCCACGATCCTTTACCCTGCTTAGTGTCTGCTGAGGCAAAAATCACCATCTTCAGCAGTAAAGGTTATAGGTACAGATATTATCCTCCACTTACCTGTAACCCTTCAATGGCCAGTTTGAGGATAGATGGCGTAAGCTTGGAGGCTTGCTTGAAGGAGAAGTTGCTCCAATCTATAATTAGAATGAAGCCATTTATCTGAAGCTCCTGATCTTCGATGAGCACTTCCAGGGACAGCAGGATAGCCCGAAGGATATCTATGAAGGAGTTCCTAAAGCCAAAGCAGAAAAAAAATTATAATCAATATTTGCAGTTATCTTCAAATGCCAAGATGTTCTGCTTTGCTGTGGATGGGGCATGAGCAAAAGATGGGGATTTATTCTGGTAGAATTCTTCTTTTCGGAGACTTGTTTCAGAGGTGTCCCTAGAGAGCTCCTGCTTTGAAATTCACATTTCTCTGCTTGGTGTGAGAAGTCCTGCCCACTGGTGGATAAAATAAACCCTGAATGAAATATTTTTCTTTCTTCTAGCATTCCTTACAATAAATTTTGGCTAAATTACTTTGGGAAAATATTTGTCTGTAGTAAAACAAAATGGATTCAGGCTGCCAATTTAAATCCTTGATCCTTTGGATACATTTTACTGTTGCTTTTTGTTTGGGATTTTCCCCTCCTTTTTTATTTCTATGATAAAGAGGAAAAGTAAAAAATGAAAGAAATTGGTATGATTTCAGTATAATGGTATAGTTATGACTAGGCTCCCCATCTTCTTGCTTGAGTGGAGGGAATGATCCAAGACTTTGCACTATTATGTTTGACTGTTGCCTTATTTCTGCAAAACAAATGCAACATCGAAAATAGCTGCATCCGCTCAAAATGAGAACACTTTCTTAATTAGTAGCTACCAATAGGCTTGCTGCAAGTCTTCCCTCAACTCTGGGAGCATAACTGAAATCCTTGGAGGCCCTTATGGTGGTAGCAAGTGATAGAGAAGAAAATGTTACATTTACTTTAATGTGAAAGTTGGTACTGAGAAGCCTAGGCTGCTCTCTATTTCCATTTCACACATTTTACAAAAGAAAGGCTGGATATATTAATGACTTATTCTGTAACTACACTCAAGTAAGCTGAATTAGACCCTTTCCTCATCTATCCCCACTGTTAAGATGATTTACAAACAACAGATTTTTTCAGACAGTAACAAACAAGGAAAGCTACAGAAAGTACCTTGTGAAAATGGAACTGTAACCTACTGCTATTACAGTCTGCTTTACTTCTATATAATTCTCAAATTTTGATGAAGACTGAGGTTTGTTCGTAGTGAAGACTCACAACACATTTTTCCATGGAGATTTTAATTTAATCATTTTCTACTGTTTTCTTTAATTGAAAACAAGTTACCTAAGCCTACAAAAATGTTGGTCCAAATTCTCCTAAGAGAAAAAAAACCTGTCAGTCAAAAAAAACTTCTCTACCATCAAGACTTCTACTCCTGAATGGCAGCAATACATGATAATTTTCTCTTAGAAGCAAATGCTGTTTTCGTACTCTTCTGTCTCAGCAAGTTTTGAGTAAAATGATACATTCCTTCTCTAAAAACAGGGTCTGGTGTTGCTGAACTATGCCTTTCTGAAAAAGTTAGAAACATCTCTGAAGTCTAATTATTGAGACAACTTGCAATATATAGAGTTTAAAGATATTTAACTTTATTGCTGCTGGTTACTAGATCACCCCTCCCTTATTTGGAAGAATAGAAAAATCTTGACCTTTCCAAATCCTACAGTAAGCTGTGCTAAACAGACAAGTTGATTACTTTCCTTAGCAACATAAGGTGAAGGCATACTGACTGGACTGGCAACTCACATTCACTTTTAGTCTACATTTATTTCAAAAAAATGATGATATAGATACACTACCCACTGCCTAGCTGAAACAGGTGATGACTTCCTAGCAGAAGTATCACATTACAAGAATTTCAGTAACAAAAAAAGTGAAGGCACCCATGCCTTCTTAATATACCCTACACCACTCCAGCATCTTTATTCAAAGGTATCAATCTTCCACAAGAACTGCCCTGAGGAAGCTCCTAGAGGTGTGCAGAGCCTCCAGAACTGTCTTTATATACATGCCAGACTTCACTAGTGCCTTGTTGACATCAAGACAGAATGCTATCATCATTCATGGATGGGCTTTCTGGCTAGACTAGGGAAAATGGACTAATACAGAGCTCTATTTAACCCCACATTTGCACATCTTAAAAGAAACTTGCTGTTACAAAAGATGTGAACATAAGACCACATTGTGAAAAGGTTTCCTTCATTTATGGGAAGGTTTTCTTAACAGAACATTCAAACTCATGTTCATGATCCTGATACTTTTAAAGGCTGCTTAATTATTCCAGTAAGGCTACAGGGAAGTTGTGCATGCAAGGCATCTTTCGTAATCCACTTAAACTCTAAATTATAATGAAATATTTTATTTGACTGAGTGCAAAATCTTCCTCTTGTACTCTATGCTTGGGAATTCCAATCTTCGGGTGTCTACATAAATTCACAATTTATCAAGCAATTATTCATTTGTATTTCCCTGTACTTTCAGAAGAACTTATTTGACTGTGAGACTTGACAGTTTTCTTAGTGTGTAGCTAACCTGTCTGTATCCTGACCAGATTCCTCCCCACCTCCATGCATTTGCGGTTTTAAGACACAGTGTAGGAAAAAAGTGAAAGTGAACACACAGGGGTTTTTTTTGAGATGAGTACAAGGAGATATGAAAGCAGTACACAAGTCCTCCAGGTGGGCTGTTTGTAGGCACATTGTTTTGTGAATACAGGCTATGGATAGATATCAGAGTGACATTTGAGGCTGAAGCCTTCTAGCCCCTAATCTTGAGGCTTTGAGATAAATCATTCAGCTGTGTGACTGATTTGCATCCAACCAATTTTCTATGCATGAATACAGAAACATTCTATTAGTCCATCATTTTTGTTCCCTTGCCTAGTGTTACCTTCCCTCCTCCAATCTCTCTTCCCCCCCAGCTTAACCCTCTCACATAAAACAGCAACAACAACAAAAAAATAAAGTGAAGGAAATTACAATTACACAAATCAAAATATGTAAGGTGTGGTAAGGATTTAGCATGGAGCCTAATGAGATGAACCACTAATGAGCTACCAAACATTTGCACAAGCCTCAGAAAGACAAAAAAGAGGAGGGAGGGAGAGTGTCTATCTGCTTTGGTTCAATGGAAAGGTACCACAAAAGAGGCTCTTCAAATATCCTTTGTAAAATGGGAAGTTAGTCAAACAGAAGCTAGTGGTACGGAACAATAATGTAAAACAAAAATGAAGACGGTTTAGCTGGGGGATTTGGTGAGGAGATTAGCCAAAGGCATAACATGAAAATAAATAAGAAGAAATTACTTAATTATAAAAGGCACAAGCAGGCTATGAGAGAATCAAAAGGCTCAGTGGAGTACCAGGGTGCAATGGGAACAATTAAAGGGGATAAAGACATTTCAGGGAAATGAAATTATCTATTTGCATGTCTCTGTCACCATTAATTTTGAAGATACATGGCTAATAAAGCTGAGGGATTGCTTGCAAAAAAAGGGGTTAAAAAAGACACACTGCAAGAAAGTGATACATTTTGGAGATGATGGCATCAGCAAAGGCTTTTTGACATTACTCTCTCTGAACAGTTAAGCACAGGCTCTTAGGCATGCTAGTGAAATTAATTGGATTATTCAGATGGTTACATGTATGAACATACAGAAGTACTGGCAGCTGAAGCCATTAAGATTTCCTGGTACTAAGCAAAAACAAACTGTCACAAAAAATCCTGACTGTCCAACAAAACAGCAGGCTAACAAAATTTGGACCAATATAGTTATCTTGGCAGTTGCAGACAACTCAGCTTAACATCCCTAAGTCAGTGTGTGGTGAGAGTCTCTCTCTTGTAATGCTTAAAAGGTGGCCAAAGTTGAATAAAGTTTAGCAATGTGCAAATATGGCATAGGTGCAAATCAGGAAAGAGACCACATCTCATTCCCTTCTCACACAGTAAATCACCAACAGAGAGCAGAAATGCACACTTAGCATCTAGTGAGGAGAGAGCTAGTACTATCCTGCAATGAAGGTTCTCACAGAGAAGAGGATGTGGAAAGAAAAAGAATTGGTAAAACCTCTTCTGATTGCCCCAAATTATTTGAGCTAGTCAAAGCTGAAGAAGCTGGCAACACCTTGACTATACAGTATTCAGTTTTGGGCCCCTTGCTACAAGAAAGATATTGAGGTGCAGGAGTGTGTCTGGAAATGGACAATGAAGATGTTGAAGGGTCTGGAGCACAAGCCTTATGAGAAGATGCTGAGGAAAGTGGGATTGTTCAGTCTGGAGAAAAGGAGGCTGGGGGGAAGTATGATCTCTCTCTATAACTGCCTGAATGGAGGTTGTAGTGAAGTAGAGTTCAGTTGCTTCTTCCAATTTGCAAACAATAAGAGGAAACCACCTCAAGTTGCAGCAGTGGAGTTTTAGGTTCAATATTGGAAAAAAAAGAACAATCTCAAACGTTATCAAGCATTGGAACAGGCTGCCCAGGAAAGTGGCTGAGTCATCTCCCTGAAGGTATCTAAAAGACCTGTAAATGCAGTGTTTAGGGACATGGTTTGGTGGTAGATGTGGGAGTGTTAGGTTTACAGTTGGACCAAATGGTCTTAAAGGTCATATGAAGTCATTTATTTCAGCATATTCAATTCTCCTTCCTACTCATGAAGTATTGACTAGAAAGTCATAGCTTACATCAATGTGTTCTTAGAAAACATCAGGAATTTTTTTAATGCATATGTTTATTTTAGAAAGTTAAAATTCCCTTCTGCTAAAAAAGCACTGGAAATCGATGACACACAGTCCTTGGGGATTCATATCTTGATTCAAATGTATGGTCATGAGTAGTTACTCTGCCTTTCTGTCATCAGAGGGAAATGGCAGTCAGTCCAATCAATGCAAAACCTGGTCTTCACATTTTACAAACATTTGTTGAGGAAAGACTACTCAGATGAATCCTGCACAATGTGAAGCAGCCTTTGGCTGAAGAATAACCAGGGAGAGTAACTGCAAAATGAAGACTTGTGTATAAACATGGGGACTCATGTGAGTAATCCTGCACCAAAGATGAGCAGTCCAACAGAGGAGCTCACAGTTGACTTAAGTCTTGAAAAGGGCTTGTCTCATCTATCTGAGGTCTGAGGAGTGCATATGTGCACAGGAATTAGCAAGGCTTGTCTGCAATTCATAGAGAAAATGTGTTGCATTCGTAGCAAATGTTCACAACAAATATTTTGACTAGCCACAGGTAGCTTCCATCATAGAACAATTCAAAGCCATTTAAAGTCATCTGCAAAGACATGAATCATTATTGCATTCGCAATCATGCAAACTAGAGAAATTCTTACACAACCATACTATTTTTTTTATTATTTTGTAGGGCACCAACCTCTTCTTTGTCATGTCCAAGTTAGGTTACAATTTTTTTATTTCCCTCTAGAACCATAATGTTCAGTAGGCAAACAAGCCTCCTACTGACTGAAACATAGGCTGCATTAAGTTAATGCCATAGATCCAAATTATTCTTCTGTCACATCCAGTGTAGCTATCTTTGGTAGTTCCAGTATGTCAGCTTCAGACAATCATGTCTCCTGTTTTGTAATGAAAAGATAGTAGGTTTTTCCCCCACAGCATCTGTATAAGTCTATAAATAAAATTTCCACATGACTTTACATCCAGGGTAACAGACGAGATAAGTAAGAATATTGGTGTTTTTTTTTCTTGAAAAGTGCTTAGCCCAACAATGCACTGAATACAAAGGATAATGTAGTCTAAGCTGAGACCTAAACTGTATTTAACAACATTAGAAACCCACAGCTTAGCTTATACCTCAACAGAGGGTAGTCACCCACAAATATCTGACTGGCTTTGAATTCCTGCTTGGAGTGAACTGGAAGCCTCTGCCACTGCCAGTGAAGAGGAAATGTACCAGCCTGTAGAAAGAAATTGCATTGGTTTATTCTTTTATTATGCAAAAATTGCCTCTCAGTGGCTTTCTAAAAGATACAAAAATATTCCCTTTGTTATGTTTCTGCTGGAAGTTCTTCTATATACAAGTATTATGAGTTTTTTGCTGTCACTTTCCACTTCAGTTGAACTCCATAGCAACCAATAGTGCCTGAATTACACATTCCACATCCAAATCACTGTTATGAATCTCCTCCTACACACTCATTCATATTGTGGGTACCCTTACCGAAGGAATACTTTGTCCCTGATGTTAATGTGACTGTGCAAGTACCCTTTGTCATGTGTAGTTTGTCTAATAAACAGGATCTTTGCAGGTCATGTGCTTGGGAAGGGAGAGTGCAGGTGGTGGAGTTCTTTGGACCCCTGGTAAGACCAGCTTTCACCATAGACCTACCCAGGAGAACGTAGAGGTGATGATTGCTCTTCCCGTTGCCTCATCCTAGGGATGCATCACACCATGTAGCAGGGAGTCAGTCCAAGATAAAGCAAAAAATTGTTACACTCCCAAGAGCTAAAAAAAAAATCCCTCCTGAGCTCTCCAGAAACTTGATCTGAAATGGAGCAGGCAACCCATAGCAACCCAGGGCAGCACAAGCTTAACAACTACACAGAAGGAGTCCAGGTGGCTGAAGTGGTGCAGCCCAGCATCAGGTGAAGCTCAGTCAGCACAGTGCAGGTGGAGCCTCTCAGGAGCAGCATGCAGCTCTCCTTTGCAGCTTGCTGCCCAAAAGCAAAGGCCAGAGTAGAATCTCAGGTGAAATATGACTATTTCTCTAGCTGTTAATTTGTTTTATTCCTTCAGGAGTTAAGTACATCCAAGCTGCACATTGGTGATTTTCTTGCTTTTTTAGTACTCAGAGCTGTGTCATGCTTGCACATTGTGTACATTTCCCCACTGAGAAGGAACAAGTCTCACTCCCTTGTGTTATGTGTTACGATGCTGTGGAAATCATTAAAATCCTCACACAACAACCCCTAAATGAGTCAATCAATCAGTTCTACAGAGCCAGTGTAGTAATTTGCCTGAGTAGTCTTACATGCAACAGCACCTACAAGGAGCATGAGAAAGATGGGCAGAGTATACTCCAGTAAGATCACAGTCAGAGAGTCCATGGTGATGTCAGGTTAGCATTCTCCAGTGCCAGAAATTTAGAAGATGACTTGTGAGAATAGAGCAATGGCCACAGCTCAGGACAGTATTTGAGAAGTAGTTTTTAATCACTTGTCGTGATGTTACTGATGTTGTGATACTCTTCTCTCAAAGCATAACTGTAATAATAATGAACAAAATGAATGCTGGTACATGAATAGCTTATGGCTAGCAGTATTAGGATTGATGACCTCTGTTGTTTTATTTTATTCTGTGTGATTGCACAGCCTTTTCCTATTCTGTCTTGGCACTGCAATCCATCTCTTCATCACACTAAGCTATTTGCTCAATTTCTTGCATCGTTGCATTCCACAAGTTAATTTTTCATTACAGAAAGGCAAAGAATTTTCTTTTAAACATTATGAAGCCACTGTTTAATCACAGAAAGCAATTATACAGCTCCTTTGTTCTGTTATTAGGAGAAGGTACAGATGGCACCTCCAGTTCAATCTCCTTGCTATCATGCTTTCTCTATGCAATTCCACCATTTCTCCTCTAGCTATAACTCTGCTACATCTTCCTTTTTCCTTTTGAAATAGCCCTGGACTTTTTGCTCCCTGCTGATCTGATTACCTCACTTGTTAATAACACTAATGAATTCCTTTCATTGTACTTTTTTTTTTGAAAGTTAGATTTTTTTTACATCACTTCTTTTTGAGATAATACAATGTAAAGCGAACTCAGTATGGACGGTGAGTTTGGAGTATAAGCATACATAAAAGAATGTATTATATTTTCCTATGTATCCTCCATCTCAATCTTAATGCAGCCTAAAATCTAATCAACTTTTTGACCACCACTGCACAATAAGTATACTTCTTAATTGTGCTGTCTATAATCAATTGATGTTTTTGTTAAAAGGTTAAAAGTAAATGAAAATCCAGAAGAAACTGCACAGAGTTAAGAGAGGATAAAGGACCTACATACAAGATGCGGCCACATTTTAAAATCCAAAGTGTTCATGAACTGCACTTAGACTTCTTTGCATAACAACTCTTGGTTTTCTAGGTCATTCTAGAGTTTTCCACAATTTTTGCTAAACTTTCCATTTACTTTTAGCCACATCATTGCTTTCCTCACCTACATCTGTCAAAAAAATATTTCTGCTGGGCATTATGGCCTTGTACTTTTGTCACTTACAAATTTTACTTTCTGCCTGAAGTATCAGGGCCACTTCCATGTGCAAGGCAAGAATTCACTTGTATATTTATTAACTTTTTGAAAAAGACTTTAATATAAACTTCACAGGAAGACTTTTTTTATTAACTAACTAAACACTATATTTTCACATTTTAATTCAAACAATCATAACAAAATTATGTAATTGTCCCTTTGCTTGCAATCAATAATTCTTACAGCAGACCTCAATGATGACCAGATCAAATACTAATCAAATAACTGCTCACTAATGCATATATTCTGAGATTGGTAAGTTTAGAACTACAAGAGTCATATTATCCCTTGTGGATATTCAAACAACACCCGGTTGCTCAAAGATAACCCATCAATACAGAAAGCTTTGAAAAATGCACCAGAATGCCTGTAAGTGCATTCAGAAATGTGCATTTCTCTGTCTCTTTTCAAAAGTGTAACTGTTTAGCTAAGAAGCAGACTCCTTCTGTGTGCTTGAAATTACAATAATGAAATTTCACTTGGTAAAAGCAAGCTGACAATGAACCCAAAAGGCATGCATGAAATCACCTTTTTCCTCCTGGTACCCACACTGAAAACTGTGAAGCTCTAAGGTCAGAGGAAAAATATGGTCCATCTGAATCTCAGATTTTGAGAGTCACAGCTAGTGTATAATCAGTGTGCTAATGTGAGAGTTGAAACTTGTCTGTGGAAGCAGTTCATATTCTGAAAAATATCCTGCTGAAGTGTCCCTTTTCCCTGTATATGGAATTAAGGAAGGTACATTTGATCCTACAGGATGAAAAAAAAAAAAAAAGACAGAAAAAATAATAGGAAAACTAGAAAATTAAGTGAGTCCAGATTGTCAGGAGCAGATTGATCCAGTCTTAAAAAATTATGATGCATACAATGGGAAGAGCAGAGCTGAGCCCGTCATGATTAAAAGCCACAGTAAACTGAAACTGAGTTATGGGTAGCAAATTTCCAGACACTCTGTGTGTGTGAAAGTGACAGCTATGCAGTATTAAGTCCCAGTCAAAGCATAACATGAAGAAGAAAAAGAAAACTACATCTCGGTGGACTTTACTAAGTCAGTGCAACATCCTCCTTGGCCTGTGTGAAATGAATATGCACAGAGACACAGACAGTTGCAGACCTCACAGCAGTAGGTTGTCTAGAAATGGTTCGCATGCAGGGGGTAGAAAATGGCCTTTGTATCTTCATTGACATGATCATCCATGGCAGTAATGTTTATTTCCACACAAAGACTTATAAAGTACTTTTGGTATCAGCAGATGGTATAATGGAGAACAAGAGAGACCATGCTTTATCACTCCTTTCAGGAGGAATGAAAGAGAAGGTAGAGCAGGTATGCCTGGTGACCAGCAATGCCACCAAAGCAATCAGAAGTATCACAGTCTCTAGACTTACAACTTCTCTTCATAAGAATGCTGTTTTATCTATCATTATGTAGAGGATGATATAAAAATTAGAATGTTATTAACAAGCTTAGTGGAGCTCAGTGGAATCTATGTCTGTCTGGTGGAGAGCATATGAAATTTTTTCCAGAATAGCAAGAACAGACTGATGAAGTCATCACCAAAGGCAAATAATCAAAGCTAACTCTCTTCAGAAGTATTTTATAAGAGGTTATGATGACATGAGAATAAGTGGCAAAACCCAGAAACACAAGTACATCTTAGTAAACACCAAAAAAGACTATTGAATCAGGTAATAGGCATATACTTACGCTCATGCCTTTACTTAAATCTGCACACCCCTCTTGACAGACTATTGACTCACCAATACTTTCCTTAATTCTTAGAAATTCTTTTGTTGGGGTCATGTCAGAAAACTCCTGTTGGAAGACTATTTCCAGGTGGGCTACCTACCTAAAAATTCTTCAGTTTTCTACATCATAGATAGGCATAGCAACCTTTTCACAAAGTTAGGAGGCCTGCATCATTTAGAGGTTTCAAACAGGTTCTTATCTAGGGAGATCACAATAGACCTTGGAGACAATGAGTCTTGCAACCAATATCCCTTGTAGCACACACTGAGTGGGAGATACAGCTCCATTTTAGGAAACAATGACACTGGAACACCATAACATATCAAAACTATCCATTTTCAAATATAATCGATGCACAAAATATGCAATATGCATTCCAAATCCCAGAAGGGAAAATTGCTTTTACACAACATTTATGTGCAAGATAGTCTGTTGGACTTCTAGATACCAGAGCTTACTGATATGATGTTTGTGTTCTTAAATTGTAACATATCTTAAGAATCTTCTGAGTTTATTCTCCTTAGAAGTTTTTGACAAAATAAAAATAATCCTAGAAATATGGGATAGAAAGTTACCTGACAACATTTCTTACATCTCCTGTACTTCATAATCATAAGTACTAGTTTGTCTTGACTTCTTTGGTAAAATGTCCGGTGATGAGGAGTCCACAGAGTGCCTCAGTTACCTGTTCAGGTCCTGAACTCATTTAATCATTGCACAATGCTTTATAAATTTTTGAAATCTAATTCTGCTTAAAATTACTTGATTTGCTTATATTCTGTACTCCTATCTTCAAGGAAATGAGAAACTTTTCATTACCATGTTTTATTAAGGTAAACTTTTATAAACAAGACAACTTGTATCTCATCTCACTGTTCTCAACTTTTATTACATTGTCATATTTTCCAGACATCTTGTTTTAATATTCTTTTCTTGACTTAGCTCAGTTTTTTCTCTTGTGATAGTACTTAGGTTACAGGTCAGCTGAGGTGAGTAAAGGTGAATAGTGCTAGTGTCCTGCAGACAGCATTCCTGGAATGCAGCTCAAAGACATTTTTTTCCACAATGGTATCCCCCTACAGTATCATTTTGCTTGTAGTCCACGACTTATCACCAAATTCTTTTGTGTCTAATTGGTATATTCTCTGTTAATGAATAACTTACTTAAAAAAAACAAGAAGTGAGAAAATCCCAGAAGAGAAAGATGTGCCATCCAGGACTAAATGGCAGGTACGTTCGGTGTCTCACAAGACTCCTTGGATTTTAACATGGAGTCTACATTTCACATATCTCTTTTTTAAGTAAACCCCCAAATGATCCTGTGCTACTTTTAAATGAATTGTATGAAACCTTCTTGGAAAGAAAAGTGAATGTATGTGTACCTGAGTATACATTTTAGCAGAGAATAATAATAAGATGCTGGAAAAAGGAAAGACATTCATTGGCAACTATGGCATACACAAATTGTCATTTTCCCCAGACTTGCAAATCTTGTCTATTCAAACAGAATTGAAGGATTTATCAGAGTAAAACTGAATTTAAATTGCAGTAGGTAGCCAGAAGTGGCTTACATGTAAATGAGAACCTAAGAAATGGAAAGATTCCCTACCGTATATCCCTAGGTCAGAGTTTATGTCTCTTTTTTTATCTCAGTTCTCAAATGAATATTGCAGTGCATTTGGAAGCAGGCTTTTTCACCAGTCTCTTTCTCTTTCAATATAAGTCACATTTCTCCTTTGTACTTATACAACAGATGGATAGGATTATCTCTGAGACAACAAGGCAATGCATTCCTATTCAGAAACCTCCCAAAGTGAAAACAGCTTAGAGGATCACAGATCCAAGATGATAGAAGAGGATGGAGATGCCTTAGATAAGGTTATCATACGCTGGTGTGGATTTTCATGGTCAGAAATACCTACTCAAAATTAATTATATGTGCTAACACATAATATAGCATTCCAAAGGGATATAGGCACCACATACAGTCTGCAGATTGATCTGTGCATATTTAATATACGTGACTGGCATCTCTTGGGTTTGCTGTGAAAGGAAGCCAAAAGGAGGGAAGGAGTAAAAGGTTTAGGACTGACAAGGGGAGTGCACGTTCTTGATCACACCATAGACGTGGCCCTGTCCTTAACACTTTTTTTTTTATACCTGTATTACTGCATTCATATCTGAATGTACAGAATTCAGTTCATCTACTGACATGGTATAAGAACTAAATTACAGCTTTGTGGAAGGGAGCTCAGTACTATGTATGGAAAAGAACAAGGAAGGCATGGGGATGACTTGAAACTGGAACTTAATAAAGAAAAGCATATTGGTGTAAAAAGGTAAAAAAAAATCTTGAGCTTCCGATTTTGTTTATTCAGACCATCAGCTGTATGTCTTTTAAGGTGTGTGCAAGCACTTTTCGTGTAAAGTACACATGAGAGTTGTTCTACTGGATCAGATCAAAGGTCCCTCCAGCTCCAATCCTTGTGGCAATCTCCAGGAGCAGGTCTTTAACAAGGGGTTTGATACACAGCAGGTTGGCAAGGTTGAAACAGAAAAAAACTAATTTGCCTCTGAAAAGCAACTGTTTCTTCTTATGTATACGTTAATTTCAAAATTAGTGAGGTCAATAGCTTACAGTCTTACACTTTCAAACAAGCGGTGAATTTTCACCCTGTAAAAAAGATATTATGGGATATTATATAAATAATCTGTATGCATTTTTCAAACAGATTGTTATTGATCATATAGTTTCATAACTTGATTTATACATCATGTATGAAAAATAACTGGAACTGGAAGTTTTCAGAGCTGAGATTATCATGGTGTATTGTCATGGTTTGATATGACAGCCTTTTCTGGTAAGAGGGAAGGGGCTGTAAAGATGGCTCCTGTAAGAAGTTGTTTGCAACTCTCCCCAGCTCTGAGCCAGACCCACTGCTGGGGCTGAGCCAATTAGACGCCTCCACGATCACTTTTTAATTAGAAGCCGGAAGAGGACGTTTCTTCCTCCATCTTCTTCCTGCTTCTTCTTTCTTCTTCTGGCTGCTGGTGGTGCAAGGAGTAGGAACAGTGAGAGAAACAACCATGCGGGCTCCAAGGTCAGTGATGAAAGAAAGGAGGAGGTGTACCAGAGCAGAGACTC
>WBNH01012173.1:0-70786 GCA_013401255.1 Urocolius indicus | reverse complement strand
GGAGCAGTGAGCTGGGCCCGGGAAGAAAGGAGGGATGGAGGAGGGAGATCTTAAAGTGCTGGTTGCAATTTTCGCATCATCCTACTCCCTTTTGCTTTTATTCCATTCTGTTTCTTGTAGAATAAACTTTCCTACTTTCCTCTCTAAGTCGAGTACTGGAGTTTGTTTTGCCCGGAACCATAATTGTCAGCGAGCCCTCCCTGCCCTTATCTTAATCCACAACAACCTTGCGTATCCTTTTACTCCCATTTCGCTGGGGCCTCTGCCATCCTAATGAGGGTAGGGGTGAATGGGGGCACCAAGCAAGAGACTGTCGTGGTGCTGCTGTGCTAGCTGAGCCAAACCACGACATGTATGGGCAAGCGATAGTTGTTTTTTTTACTGCCCCTGAGGTTGCTGCACTTACTAAAAATCAAAACTGTGAGAATACAGAATTTAAGACAAAATTTTCCTCTTCTTCAAGGAGTGACTCCATTTTCCTCTATTCAAGAATAAAATCTCCAGTCAGGGCATATTAATTATGATGCTCCACCTATTTATTGGTTTACCCATGTCAAAAGAGGGAAAATATCTTGTAGAGAAGAGCTTTAACAGCTCAACTTTTAGGCTAGTTTATAGAAATGGTTTTAGTCTTCCATCCTTTGCCCTGGACTCCACCTCTGTCTGATCTGTTAAGTTTTTAGGTGCTATGGTATATGGGTGCACTTCCTCTCTCATATTATCAAGACCATCCCAGAGATACACTCTCATCACTACAACCACAGGAGCTGTCTCCCTCACCATCCAGCCTTGCAAACATAGGCAAGCACTCTGAATCAGAATGACCATGGTGGCAGGGCAGAAGTCTGTACTTTCAGTCTGAACAGTGCAACATACTGTTCAACCATTTCAAGGAGCTCAGCACCCCACACTTTACACACATCCTGACCAAATTCATACACTTCTGGGTGTGTACGGCTACCTGGCTGTGCTGAAAAAAAAGCAACTATATTTACGTAAAACAAAATTTATAGAGAGGCTTAGAGCATTACGGCAAGAGTCTAAAATAAATTATGGCCTCAGGAAATAATATACCAAGAAATTATTAGAAATGTAGAATTTCAAATGTACTTAAGGATTCCAGCTCAGTATCTACACTCTTTTCTGATGCTTCTACTGCATGTAACCTATTAAATAGCTAGTCAGAGAATTATGGCAGTTTTTTTCCTCCCCTGTCTCCTTGCAGTCTATTCCTGTTGCAATCCATCAATTTGCCTTAGTTCCTTTGGATTACATTGGCCAGTTAGAAACTGATCAGTATATCAGATATTTTGAAATTTAATTTAGAAAAAGCTCTGACAAAAAATTGCCAAATCTCTTCCTATGAAGTCTCACCTGAAAAAACTCCTATTTACAAGGGCATTAGTTCACAATTAACAGCTGTTCCCAAGAGTCAAAGGAACAAAGAGCCAAGTGGGATGTCATGTTCTTTGGCCTCATACTATTCTGTTGGTATAGCTTTGTTATAATATTCTTTAGCATGAATGACATACACAGCCCATGTAGGAGTATGATTCATTTTCTAGGAATGAGAGAGAAGTGCTATCAAAATGCAGTTTCTGTTTTCTGTCACCAAGACATAAGCCTTCTCAAAAAACGCGGGTCTTTTGAGAAAAGAATGGGGCATGGGGATGTTTGTTGTGTATGTGTGCGTGACTGTGTATACTTTTCTTAATCAACTGTCTTTCCTGGTTTATTAAACTTGGGGATTGGATTTGGTATCATTTCTCCACAGGAGTGAGGTGGCACAGAGCCACTTTCCAGTTTGCCCTTTGTTTCCCTTTGTTATTTTACAGGCTAGCTCTAGCAAATGTCTGTCTCACCCACTGGCACTGTCCTTCACAGCCCTTCAGTCAGACCCTATCCAGTCACCCTCTCAATTGTTAACATCCCCCCCACCCCACCTCCCCACCCCCCTGTTGATTTTCTTCTCATTTCAGTCAGGCTTCTCTCCTTCTTCAACATATGCTTCACAACTTTCCCAGATGTTGTTTTTCTTTCTCTTTTTTTCAGACATTTTCTCTCTCTTCTTTGATTTCCTTCTCAGCCCTACCTAGGACTGTCATTCTTCTGTCATCCTTCTGTCATTCATATGGACTACAATTACCTTCCTAAATGCAGTTTCCATAATAAATGGTACTAACTAAATTAAGTTGCCTCCTTCAATAAAACTAAAACATTTCAAGACAGAGCTCCTTTTCGCCTTCTTTGTCTAACATTTAATTTGCACATCTGTTACTGCTCAAAATGAGTATTCTGCTTATGCTACACTTCCTTCCTCTACCACCCTGAATTCTGCTACCATTTCAGACTAGCTCAGTAATGTAGTAATGTAATACCAATTCTTTCGTTGGACACTGTGCTTCTTGGTCCTTTATTGGACAATATAACACTTGAGCCACAACTTCAATCTGCATTACTGTAAGTATATCTCAACACAGAAGCGCTGCCTTCTAAACAAACCCAAAGGCTTGCTATCTAAACGTCATTCTGGTGTTAGGACTGGCAGTGTTTCAGCTGTAATCTCTCATAATAAACAGCTATGAGGCTGAGTTACTGCCACAGTTATCCTGTGACTATAAATCAGTCTCAACAGATGTTTATTCCTTCATATTCTGTTAAGCATCTGAGATTATCCTTGAAATATATTGGAATAATCATCATTTGAGACATTCATTTATACCAACAGGATCCGATGATGATAACCTTGTAATTGTACCACTATGAGCATTCTCAGCAAGGACATCATTTCTCCTATTGCAATCCTAAAGAACCATCCCCCCTGTTGGTTTTCCATTATGTCAGAGTATTTCCTTGCCCTTTAGCCCATCTCAATATGCTTTCCAACAGAATGTTATCAAGGATTTGAGTTTCCTTGGTTAATAAATGAGAATTTATGATTTGAGAATATATATTGTAAACAAAGCTGTGGGTTTTGCCATCTGACTTTCTTAAAGAATTTTTGGAGCTATGTGACAGCTTCTCAAATAAAACAGTCCAGATATGAAGATGGAATTTAATTCCCATTTTACTGCAAAAGACAATGGGCAAGTGTTTTGTTTCCTTAACCCAAGACCCTACTTGCAGAGGACCATGATTGGAGATTCTGCTGTCTCTCTACACAGAAATAAATTTTACTGTGGCTGAACAATCTGAACAATCTTGAAGAAAACATCTTTACCTGGAAGATTAATGAACACCTTCTGCTGAATTACTTGTTCACCCAGACCCCCATCTCCCCTGTGTATGAGTAAGATATATTACAAGGCAGTAGCAAACCTAGAAACAGATGTGGTAGTTAATAAAGGGTTTCTTCAGCCAAAAAAGGTGATCTTGTTCAACTTCACTAGAGGGGCATCAGAGGAAGTAGGGCTTAGGTTTGGTGAGACCGATGAAATGAAAAACAGTGTGAAAAAGAGTATTCTTAATCCAACACAGGGCACTTTGGTTTTATGTGAAATTCTAATTTGAGTTTCATTAAAACTGCACATTAGTGTGTGTGCATGTAATTGCTTTACAAACTGGGATTTTTTTAATATTGAAAATTATTTTGTCAAAAACATTTATGACAAGATCGGTTTGACATCGCTATCTGTCTTCATTACTTCACAACTTCCATTTTAAAATAAGGTGCTCTGTATGCAGTGATATATGTGAAGGCTTTGTGGGTTTTGGGTGAGTTCACACCTTGTAGTTGGATTATGCTGCACCTCTGACAACTGAGCTCTGATCAAAGAGAACAGTGGCCCTCCCCTATGTGAATTCTCTAGTGTACAGTAATATAGCCCAATATTTTTCCTCTCCTTCAGGGTGGAACTAATCTGATCTCTTTCTTTTCTATCCCTGTGCTCATTATTACTTGTTCAACACCTCTGAAGTTTTCTCTTCCCTACCACGTGACTAACAAATAGGCCCTAAATATACTATGTATGACCTAGAGAGAAGATACTGATAACATCTCCAAGAAACCTTTCTAAAAAAGAGAACAAAATCAAACCAGCGCAGCACATGTTAAATGAAGGAAAGCCCATCATCGTGATAGATCTCAGCTAGTGCTTTGGCAAAAAGAAGTACCATTCCTTGTGCTTTTTACTTAGTTGTCAAGGAGGTTTTTGTCAAAACAATAATCACTATCTTTTTCAACAATGTGGAAGCAAAAATAAAGTTCTTGCCAGGTGTCACAAAATCCATGCAATGATAATTAATGAGGAGGACAGGTTTAGCTCTGCAGAAGAACATGAATCACATGCTAGACTGTGCCCACATTATGGATGAGAATGTGTGACACATTTACCAGTGGTGTTTGTATTTTAGGAAACAGTGACTTGGAAGCAGATTTGAGCTGAACATGAGCTCTAAATGTGATAGAGTAGCTAAGAAAAAAAGTGACAATCTTATATCTGAATATTGAACAGAAGACATGGTGATACCACATGATGGTTTATTAGTGCAAGCTGGCATTCAGTTCATCCATCTGCACAATAGCAACAATGCTAAAATGATAGGAAAGGCCTACAAAAGAATGATGAAGAGTATTAGCAACCTAGAAAATCTTCCTAATTCCAAGAGTAAAGAAGCTCAATCTCTTTAAGCTTTGGCAGCATAAATACATTTCAAGAGATTAAGCTAGTGCAATACTTTGCAGAACATTTTCTTTGCTGTTCTGGCTGCCCACAAGTATGTTCTTTAACTTGCGGACAACACAAAGGTTTTTTGTCCTTAAGGAAAAGAGGTTACCTATTTTCCATTCACCATGGCTAAAAGTGAACACAAGAACCACTGATATAGAGTAGCTAATGTACTATCTTCTTGTTGCCTGGCAGTAACTCACCCTACAGTGCTGCATCCTCAGTGAATTCAGAAGTAGGTTAAAAGATGACATGGTCAGGACACAAAAGTACAAACATGGGAAGCTGTTCTATTTTTTATGGTCCCTTTAAACTAACACAATCCAGTGGCTGGAAGCTGAAGCTGGAAACTTTGAGACTGGAAATGGAAACCTAGTTTTCCAGAGATGTCAGATCTATCAGTTATGTTCTTGAAGATAAAATTACAAATGTTTCTCACATTCTCACGAGAATTTTTATTTTTTTATACAAGAAATCTCTTAAAAGCATCTTGGATCTGGTTTGCCCAAGCAGTGATATTACACAAGTAATGACATTTCCTTATAGAAATCAATATATTTGTAAAACCAACCACCATCCTCCCAGAAGTGTAAGAAATAAGAATGGCTTGACTGGAAATGAGTTTTTGGGTTACATCTGATTTTAAACAACACTTTGTAAACTATTATTTCTTTAGAAATAATCACTTTACAAATTTTGATTTAATCATAAAGAAAGAGAAGGTGCAGCCAGCTGCAAATGACATTAAAGTTAGGAATGGCATGCTGAAATTTGCATATCAACATCCCAGCATCATATGAATGGATTGCATTAACATTCAGCTGAAATGTATACTTGTAAATATCTTGCCTTCACTGAATACACACCTACAGAAAGGTTGCCCAAGGTATATGTATGTAAAATATACACAATTACTGTTTATTTGATGGATTTTTTTTTTTTTGTGAAATATATAGGAACACATATTTCTTCTGGTCAACAACCTGCTTCTTCCCTGTTCCTTAACAGCTTTTGCTCTTGTTGATGCCTTTAGTCATGTCTCTACTTACAGCCCAAATCCTGTCCCAAATCCCTGTTGCATTTGGAGCACTACAGAAGCCCACAGAAATGGCACTTCTTTTGAATCCATAGAGGAGCTGTTTCAGTGGCTGGACAGAGGTAAAATTTACACATGATTTTTAATTTTACCAGGGACACTTAGGAAAGTAAATACTATGTTATTTGTCTCAGTCTGTCTTCCTTGAAGGTTAAAATAACATTTTCAGAAACTAGGTATCTTGTATGCAGGATTACTTTGTTTTTTACACCCACACACATATACACATATACATGGATGTATATTCAAGGACTTGCAGAAAGTTTGAGTTAAGTCTACCAGGAATCAATCAAAATCTTACTGCCAGGGCCTTAGACATCAGCACTTTCAGCTTTCCAAGACCAGGATCTGATGTACAAGATTAATCACAAAAGTTCATTTTGTTGAGGGATTGGAAACCCAAAGCTGACTCTATATAATACCTAAATCCCTTAATGCAACCAGCAGAGACACAGTGCTTCTGTCCTCTAAAGCTGATACTTTCTGTTTATTCAAGATACCTGTTCATTCATCTTTCTTTCCAGGCTAATTGTTAAAGGAAA
Source organism: Urocolius indicus (assembly GCA_013401255.1). Classification (NCBI taxonomy): domain Eukaryota; kingdom Metazoa; phylum Chordata; class Aves; order Coliiformes; family Coliidae; genus Urocolius; species Urocolius indicus. The sequence goes on along the minus strand of WBNH01012173.1, from coordinate 64,481 downwards.
GGTTTTGTGCTTTATCACAGTTCAGAAAGACAGGAGATTCACTCCTTGTAGTCAATAGCACTTTTATCATTGGCTTCAGTTCTGGATTTCACCAAATACTTTGTATAGGCAAAATTACTTTTCTGTGACTCTTTCCGTACAATTATTTAGCAGATCTATACATGCAAAGGAAAATTAGAAACCCTTCCAAACTCTATTTTCACATGGAGATGAAAAGTTTTACCAGAAAACAATTAACATGAAAAATTGTAGGCATATGTGCATTGTTTTCTAATAGTTTCTATAACATAAATTCAAAGCTCAAATCTATGGACTCCTAAGGGTGAGACACATCCATGGTTAACTTTAGACTGTGCCAAGACAAAACCTTACCTAGAATTCATCAGAATTTATAGTACTCAAAACTTGAATCTGAATTTTGTTCTGCAGGATGATTTTTATCCAAGATCATCAGAACACATGGCAATTCTACAGCTGATCACATTTCTTCATCTTACCATGAAGTAAAATGGAATGGAACGACTTCTGATGAAGAGGACAATATGAACATGGACCAGCCCTTTTTTTCCTATATCACTTGAAATAGTTAGTAAAAGCTGACTAAACACATTAACAATTAAGGACATCATTTTATAATAATGGCTGGGAGATATCTTTGTTCATAGCATTCTGTAAAGGAATGACCTGAACACAAATTCCGCTTTGCAGGAATCTCCTGTTTATCAGACAAGCAAGCATACACTAACCAGAGTGTGAAAAAATTACTGTGTAGTTTGTAGAAATCTCGTAACAGAGGCTGTAATTCCTGAAATGATTAAAAGAAACAAAAAAACAAAACAAAAAATCTGTTAAGCAGTCTTAAGTCAGAATAAATATGGTCCGTTCCTTATGCACCAGAAGAGCTAAGAGAGTCCATATATGTTTTGAGACTCTTGCTTTCTATCAACTTGCTCAGCTGGTCTTTGATATTACTGAAGTATTTATACAATAAGCATTAATGTATTTATAGCAAAGAGCAAAAACTTGGATAAAACTTGAAAATACGGAAAAAAATATGCTATTTATCTGACACACTGATGTACCCTTATCTCTCAATGGTGTTATGTGTGGAGAATGAGAGGTGATCAGATCACATGATCAGATGGTGGACTCATGGTTACAAAATATTTTACTGAAAATGGCCTTGCTGCATGTAGTCGTTTTGGCCTGGGCAAGGTTTTTTCAGTAGCAGGGGCTAAAGGAGTGGCTTCTTTAAAAAAAAAAAAAAAAAAGAGTATGGTCACAAATTAAAATTAAAAAAAATCAAGTATGGTCACAAATATTCTGTTATGAATCAAGTGTGAGTGAAAAGATAGGATAAGGACACTAAGTGATAAGATAAGGATAAGGACACTATCTACATTTACCTACTCTGATCCCAGTTGGCTGCAAAAAGCAGAAGAATCTTCCTGCCACAGTGGTCTCGATTTTCTAGTACTCCTGGAAACCCATCTGTCAGAGCCCGTTTGATTCCTGGATCATCAGCCTTGAAGTTTTTGAACATATCCAGATTTAATTGGCGGTATTGGAAATACTGAGCCAGCAGTCTGAAGGCCTCAGTTTGGTGAAACTTTCTGGCTCGGAGAAATCTCAAGATGAAGGCATCATCTGTACGTAAAAACCCAATGTCAGGTCTTGTGATGATCATGTCCCTGACTTGCTGGATGTCCTGATGCAAAATATCTGGGTTTTCATTCAGTTCCAGGCGGGCTTTCTCTATTGTCTCTGGACTAAGTCCTGCTTGTAAATGGGTCATCTCTGCAAAAACCTCTTTTCCAAATCCTTAACTTCAGATATTTCAGTAGAAGTGCTGATCCCATTCAATTGATGGTCTGCTGTGAGCATGAGCCATTCAGAAGCTTTTTGCTATCAAGTGGATATTTAACAAATGAAAGAAAAGAGCTCTTCTTGCAGGAAGAGTAACAGGCAGGTCACATGCAGTGTAATCCATCCAAAGGAAAGTGGTGTTTATTCCATCAATTACTAAAAGAAAAAGCAAATACATAAAAGAAATATTAAATACACACACAAAGCTTACAGGAATGCATTTATGAACTCTATATACCAATAAAATTGGTTTTGAGTGCTACAATTCTATGATCCTATGTGTAATAGGATATGTCAGTCAAACTATTTGAGAATGGCTGCATTAAGATAAGGTATGCCTTCAAGCTTGCAGAAAGGCCATCTGATTATTTGACAATTAATTCTAAGCTGTATCAACTTACTATCAGAACAGACTTTGCAAAGTTGTCTTACAGAAGTATAGGAGTTCCAGCATTCCATAACTTTAAGTCCAGGATGACAAAAGCAAAAACATTAGTAATTTTTCCATCCCTTACAAGAGCTACATTTCAGCTTCCTAAGTATGCAGATTTACACTTCTCATGTTCAGTATAACTATCTGGTTTGGTTTTACCACTCGTACTATCAGCTTGTAGCTTTCTTTGAATTAGCCCCTGAGGTAATTGTAAAATAGATCAAAATACCCCTAAAACTCCACCAACGTTAGGAATATTTTCTACTTGGTAAAACCTCACTGAAAACATTTCCTATCGACACTTGCTAAATCTTCATGGGAAACTTCCCATGAATAGTGTTTAATGAATCTAATCCAGCAGGGTTGGTGTTTTAGTTGAAAAGAGCTGTGTTTTATTCCAAACTTTTTTTTTTTTTTTTTTTGATATCTTGTACCTTTCCTGAATATCTAGTTCTGAATTTCATTGTCACTCCTCTACTTTATCTAGAAATTGTTTTTACAAGTGTTAGAAGAAAAACTGCTTAAGCTGTTATGTATGAGCAAAGTGAATCGCTTACACTTCAGTGACAGAATTAGCAAGAGGCTGTCATCGAAGTCTATGTAGTTACACTTGTGTGAAATAAGATCAAGGTTTGTTCCAGTGTCAAAAGTGTGTGAAGAAAGATCAAGATCCATCTAATTTTGCAGCCATCACAAAAACAGACAAGCAAACAAAACCCCCACTGCTTAACCAATCTCTCTCTCAATTTCCAAAAGAGAAAAATTTGGTTTAAAAATTAAAAGGGTATCCCTCAGTGAAAGATACACTTTATTGTATTTGAAGAAAGATGTTTGGAAAGTTATGAATTATTTATAGCAAAACAACCATTTCACTGAGCTAATCCTCTGGGTTCAGTGTTCTCATATCAAACAAAGGGGAGAGCAGCAGCCAGAGCACTTCTTCATTCAGCGTCTGCTCAAAGTTAGATTGCAGGACCTGGAAGTCAGTTAGCACAAGGAATGAAGGAATGCCCGAGTTCCTTGTTTTGTGAGCTTGGTTTTCTTTGATAAAACCTACATTTTAGATGACACAGCTGCAGCTCCAAGTTGAGATCCCCAAATCTGAATACAGAGTTTGTGCATATTTGCTTAAAGGGCATTTGTGGTGAGATAACCTTTTCATTTAACAGCAATGTGCATTAGACTTGTCTGTACATGATACAAAGGAGAGTTTGTTAAGCAATCTCTTTATGCATTCTTTGTGGAGCTGCAGTTGAGAAGAGCTACCTGCAGAACAGGGTATCTGGTGATTGATTAGCCTGGGAAAACTTGGGAAAAGGCAGAGAAAAGGAAGCTATCTGCCTTAGACAAGGCAATACAGAGTGCAAATGACTCCATAAAAGCAAGCACTGAAGTTTTGAGGGATAATCTATGGGTGTAGGTTATTCAATTGTATTAAAGGTGGATTGCACATATGAAAATAAGGTAACAGTTAGTTGCTTTACTCTTGCCTTTTTTAGATCTAATTAGAATAACTCTAATAGTATCAACTGAGTTCCACTGATGTAAAGTTGATGTAAGCCATGGGGAAAACAGACCATTATTTCATTCTCAAGATCACAAATTAATGGTGGCATTAGCATTTTCTTGCATACATCATGTTTTTAGTTACAATTGCTTCCATGATCTAGTTCAGGGTGTCAAGTGTATTTCAGTTTGACATTGTCACTGTGGGAGTGTATTGTAAGGACTGATTCTTTGACTAGTTTAAACAGCAAGTAGTACAGTAAAGAGACTGTTTGTCCTCAGGAGTGCTTGGCAGAGGTGTGGAAGGAAGAAAGTTATCTGGGGTTTACATCATCTCTGGCTCAGGGCTCAGTATGAATTGCAACATCTTTGGATATTCTGTGACTTAGAATCACAAAATCATGGAATCACAAGATGTTTTGGGTTGGAAGGGACATTTGAAGATCATCTGGTTCTACCCCTCTGCCATGGGTGCGGACATCTTGCACTGGATTAGGCTGCTCAAAGCCTCACACAATCTGACCTTGAACACTTCCAGGGATAAGGCATGTACAACTTCTCTGGGCAGCCTGTGACAGTGCCTCACCACCCCATTGAAAAAAAATTCTTCTTTATGTCAAATCTAAGTCTACTCTCTTCCAGACTAAAGCCATTAGCATTTTTCCTGTTACTACAGGCCCTAGTAAAAGTCTCTGTCCACCTTTCTTATAAGGTCCTTTTAGGTACTGAAAGGTCGCAATAAGATGTCCCCATAGTCTCCTCTTTTTCAGGCTGAAGAATCCCAATTGTTCCAGCCTTTCTATACAGGAAAGGTGTTCCAGCCCTCTGACCATTTCTGTGGTCGTCTTCTGAACCTGCTCTAACACATCCAAGGACTTGTGGCAGTTAACTATGACCCCCAGTGGGTACATCCACTTTCTAAGAGTTTATGGGAGTAAAACTGTCCCTTCCACTGTTCCTCTTCTATCACCTCCACAAGGCCGTTTCTTTAGAATAAAGGCAAATTCTTGAAAAGTAAATTGCAATCTGCTCCAGAAAAAAATGAGCTTATGCCAAGAAGATAAAGTCTAGCCCTTCAGATTTTCTTATAGCATCCTCAAGCATTTAATATAAAGCATCATGCTACTTTTTTTTTCATTAGTTTCCTACTGTTTTTACCTTATTTATATGGATTAGCACCCTTCATACCCAGGATGATCCCACAGTGAGGGAGATAGTCCTCTCAGATGACGTTTCAAAAAAAAAACCAACTTAGAAATACTCAGTCTAACCAAAGGTACATATTTTTAATGTATTTCAGAGTTTTCTGATAGCGATCTGAGCTATAGCCATGGGTTACAGCTTACAGGAGAGCCTTTATAGATTATCAGCTGGAACAGACTGTTCTAGAATACATTATTGGTGTAATGTTATATATTGGAAAATAATCCTAAATATGTATGAACAATGTTGTTGCTATCTGAATCATAACACAAAGCAAGGGGTTAGTAATCCATTCTAGCACCATTGACTTCAAGGAGTCTGATTTATATCAGTAGATGATTTGGTTCTCCCACTGCTTACCTTGACAATAAATTTAATGCTCCATAGCTACCCAGATTAATTGTCATTGTGCTTTCTCAAATGATACTGATTTATTCTGATTCACAAAGGTATAACAGAAGTACCTTCTCCATTTTCAGCCCCTCCTACACATGGCAATTTTTCCTTCTCTTCTAGTGTTGTGTAAGGCTCTGATTTATCTGCCAATTTTTCAGATGTTTACATCTTTGGTCTGTTGTTGGGGATTTTTTTTTTAAAAGAATATGCTGGCCTTTCTTTCCCTATCTTGAATATTGTCACTGCCCATTGGCACAGTAGACTTTTTGCTGTAGTCTCAACAGCTGTTTTTCTGTGTTGTGACTCTTTATTCCCAAAGGACTATTTGCTCTTCTAAAGACTTTTCACAGCCACTTAGAATAAATCAGCCTTCCAAAGGAACAAAGCCGAGCTTTAAACAAAGAAAAATTACTGGCAGAGGTTTGAAATACAACATATTAATTCAGGGAAAAAAAAAAAAAAGAAGACTATTTCCATCAAAATTGTGGTGTCACAAACCATTTTGGCTTACTCATTTTCAGTTGGGACAGAGAGTGGCTTTAGGATAAGTAAGATTCTAAAAGTGGGATACAGTCTTCAGATAAGCAGTTTATTTTTTTGCCTGATCATCAAAAATAAAATTTTGTTAATAATACAATTGATAGAAATACTTAACAACCAACTAAAATGAAAGTAATACCTTAATGAAGTGTACATAGCATTTTCCATCCAAATATTTTAATAAGCTTTACTTCTCTCTCTTCAATGATAGATTCTGGACCAGCATTTAACTCATACTTCCTCTGTCTTCCTTGAAAAAGTAGCCAAAACCTGCTCTCACTGACGATGATACTTGTCTGGATCATTTTGTTCCCACCCACTTAGCTGTTGTTGCAACCTTTGCCTCTCGAAGCACTGTCTTGACGTCCATTTGGCCCTTTCCCATCTACTTCAGTTTCAGAAAGGTTTTAGTTGCCTCTGTCTACTGAGTGTTTTCCATTCAGTCCAAAGCTATATATCATGTGAGATTTCATTACATCTGTCAAATGGGGAAGGCACTAGGGTTTGATCCTCATCTGATATTAATAGGCATCACTGTTATGATTTGTCTCATTATATTATTCCTAACTCCTAGCATTCATACAGATATTAGCTTCTAAAATCATGCCAGAAAAGAAGGGAGTGGGCAGCGAGGGAGGGAAATTTGTAATCTAGAATGGTTTCATCTCAGAATGTGGGTGTCATCTCATTAAATTACTTTTTAAAAAATATTTTTATGCTAACTGTGGAAAACCTCTTGGGGCTATGTTCTGCTTAGCAGGGCTTGCTCCATAAGGGCAAGGGAGGATAAATCCATAGCTGCACCTACACAAATGGCTCCTATGGCCCTTGATGTGCTTGTGGTACCTTAGGAGGAATACACACTGGAAATGGAGCATTCAGATATGGAAAGGGATGTACTCCAGCTCCATGAACTAATTTCAAAAGAGTGATGAGAAAAAAAATGTCACTCTTGTCCTTGGCTGCATGATGCTGGCATCTTCCACAGATAGTGAGAAGTACAGCCCTGAGTGATGTGCCTGACATCATGGAGGACACATTTCACAGAGCTGGGAATAGACCATATGTCTTCTGAGTCGCAAGCTTACATGTTAACATCTGGCAGTCTTTCCTCTCTATGCATAATACTCTGCATCACAAGAAAAATGTGAAGCTACATTGCACACAAGGAAATGGAGTGGTAGAATGCAATGTTTGCAGTGTCCCTGGTATAATTCCCTTGGAAAAGAGCAATCCCCTTATGGGGGTTTCCAATAGGTCTATCTCATATCCCAAGTTCAACAGCCTGACTGTTGTTCAAATTATTATAGAATCAAAGAAAGGCTCAGGTTGGAAAGGACCTCTGGAGGGCACCAGATTCAAACCCCCACTCAAGCAGGGTCTCCTAGAGCTGGTTCCCAAGGACTGTATCAGACAGCTTTTGAGTATCTCCAAGGAGAGAAACTCTACAGCCACTCTAGGCAACCTGTGCCGGTGCTTAGTCACTCTCATAGTAAAAAAGTGTTTCCTGATGTTTGGAAGGTACCTCTTGTGTTTCATTTTGTGCCCATTGCCTCTAGACCTGTCACTGGGCACCACTGAAAAGAGTCTGGTCCCATCCTCTTTGCATCTTCCCTTTAGTTAATTGTCCACAGTGAATCCCCCTGAGCCTTCTCTTCTCCAGGCTGATCAGTCTCAGCTCTCTTAGTCTTTCCTCAGAGGAGAGGTATTTCAGTCCCTTCATCATCCTTGTGACTCTTCATTGAACTTTCTCCTCTGTGTCCATGTCTCTTGTAGTGAGGAGCCCAGAGGTGAATACAGTATTCCAGATGTGGCTCCACCAGTCCTGGCTTGAAAATCTTCTTCCTTGTAGCCCTTCCCTGAGGGACTAGGTTCTCCCAGAGAACCTAAATGAGTTAAATATCACAAGCCTTTCTCCTTCAAATCCTAGTGCTCCTGTAAACTTTCACTAGGGAATTGTTGCTTCTCTTCTGTATGAAAATAGTTGGTGTTTGTGACTGTAACAGCTGTGTGAAAAAAGTTGATGGTTTCTCACACTTTCCCAGGATGCGATCTCCTCACTCAGGTACAAAAGCTAGCATTTCTTTCAGTTCAGTAAAATCAATATATCACACATTCCTGTTCTGTTCGTATTAGAATCTTGTTAGCTTGAGTCAGTTACGGGTTACCCTCAGGCCACATCTAGCTGTTTAGCAGTGGTAATTTAACCATGGCACAGCACAAAACTCAACAGCATCTCATCTGATCTTTACAGCTCTCTGCATAGAGGCACATCTGCAAGATTGACCTGCAGTTGTCCTGTTGCTGCTACAAGCTGACAGGCATGAGGAGAGACTGACAAGGTTGTTTAATAGATGTAAAATTTAAAAAAAACTACAAGCTTTGTTGTCTTTTGACCTGAAACGTACAAAACTTAATGCCTACCTGAATATTAAAGAATTGGACCACATTCCAAGGAAGGGAACTTCAACAATTTGTAAATAAAAAAGTTAAACAAAACACCCATGAACTTAATAAGATTATTTATATATTTCTCCAAATCATCGTTTTAAAGTTTTAAGTATTCACCAACCACAGATAAACTGCAAATCCCTATTGGAACACGAGGCCTAACCTGTGGCATGCCAAAGAAGCAGCAGACTCTGAGGAACTTCCACATCAGTCATGAACTACTCCAAGCATCACTGTGCAAAAAGCATCCTGGCCACAATTGGACAAAGAGGCTACTTTCTCCAATACTGTACAAACCTCTTGCAGCAGAAATTATCAGCAGTATGCAAAACATGAATTCTGATCCCCAAGTCTCATAATTAAGCTATATGTAGAAATCTGATGGCATGAGATCATGGCATTGGTGTCTGAAAATCCCTTAATTAATTGAAAAAGTGGAGTTACAACATCTACACAAAAATATACAGAAGAAGTAACAAAATATATTATTGAGATATTTAGTCCTACATTTTAAATAATAATTATATATATAATATATTATATATTATATATCACATTTTATATAATACTACAGTTGCTTTAAAAATATTAAATGCAATAGTGATGTGCCCTATGAGTGTCTGACCTCGTTATGCTTTATACACAGTGCCAAAGAAAGGCAACTCTGTCAGTGGGCGGAGGAATGGAAGGAGGAAAGATCAGGGACAGAAAAGGAGGTGGGAGGGAGGGAGGGCAGGAGGAAAAGACAGATCCAAGGAAGAAAGAAAGGAAAGGAGGGAGGAAGAAAGTTAGAAAGGGAAGATGGAGGGTTTTCTGTATCCTTTTTTTTTCCTCTCATTCCTATTGAAGTGTGAGCACAAACACAAAGATCTGCACATAGATATTTCTCCTAAAACTGTAGAAATAAAGTTTAATATAATTTGATAATAACTTGCCAGTTTATTTCTCGGTGGAGGAACATATCAGGCTTAAGGAGTTTATGTCTACAAATCCTATTAAACAAAAACAAACAAAAAAAAAAACCTGAAAGTCATTTGGAAATTCTCAAACTAAATCCTCAAAGCAGCATTAGTATCAAGAGGGAAAGGACTTTCAGCTCATGTGTCAAAAATTATGTGAACTTCTGCTTACTGAACTTCCCACTCCATAGAACTGATGTTGCTTCACTTTTTTTACTGGTAGGGTCTAATTGTCATCTCTGATTTGTGTATGTGCCAGACACTACAGCAATGGACTATGAGAGAAAAAAACACTCACTTGACAAACAATAGCACAGTTGTTTCAGTAACTGCACACTTACATTAAAAATTGGGTTACTTTAGTCTTAGTTTGAAGGAAATATTCTCCATCCTTTTGTGTGCATGGTCATTTATACTTTAGCTGACATGGTCCTCTTTTGAAAGATGAGAAGTCTGCTGTTACATGTTTCAAAGACACATTCTCTGTGGTCAAAGCACACAGAATTTAAGGAATTATGACTCAGTGCTATGGGGTGTATTCTACAGTTCCTCCATGGCCAGTCTCAGTTACGTTGCATGTACTACTCTCTGCAGTGCTCAGTGCTGCTCAGTGTAAGAGCATATGGCCTCTGCACCAGATTTAAAGTCACAAATGATGAAATAATAAGGAAAGGTTGGAAAAGGTTACAATATCATTCCTTGCTTTACATATGCCTTACAAGAGTCTGATTTTTAGAGAAGACTTGATAGTTTTCAAAGCTGGATATGTTAACAGAATTCTTAAATCTATCAGCAGCATCTGATACATACTGAAAAAATAAGCTACCCTTGTAAACTTCAAGCAGGGATGCAGACTGCAGACCAGGGAAAGCTCTATGAGGTTATATATGACTTACCATTATATGAAAAACAAAACTCTTACCTTTGCTATGCAGTACATGGCATAATGCTGTTACATAATATGTCATTTAGGTGTTGGCATTGCATTAACTTTTAGTACTGGAGAAAATCCGTGCTATCATCTGATTACTCGGAAAGCACATGAAAGCAGCCTCTCCATAATTTAATTTTTCCTTCCAAATATGATCCAGTCGCTGTTTAGTGATGGACAATGAGTAGCCATCTGCTGCTTAACTTCATTATTCCTAGAGCTTGTGTAGATTGAGGAATCAGCATTTTGAAAAGAGAAAGTTCCCTTTCTCCTATGACCTTCCCCATTCTCCCAGGATTAAACCATTGCAAACAGAATTAAAGTCAGGCCAGAAGCATGCAAGGGATTGCTTTGTGTTTATTTTCCATATGAAGCCCCCTCTGAACACCTTCACTGCTTGCAGAGACTACAACTTAATTCTTGACTTTCTGCAGCAAAGGCTCCACAGGGTAAGAGTAATTTACCCCGCTTCTTTGCTACATCCAATTTTCATTACTGTTTGCCACTGGGGAAGCAGAAACATCCCTATCTGGGTTGAATGAACCTGGTCAAAACAGGCATTATTCTGCCAAGGAGCAAACAGGTATCTGCTGGTGTTTGGCAATGTCCTATCCATTAGCACTGGGCTAGAGTCTTTATTTGGTCCCTAAACTCCCAGCTTTAACCCTCTGCCCTCCATCCCTGTCACTTTTCTCTTGCTCTCAAGTTGGATCTGGACTTTCCCTTCCAAGTTGTGCTCTTTTCCCTGCTTGCCTAGCTTATGGGCTGCTGAACTGATTTTTCCAGCCCCCATGCCTTGTTTCAGGAAGGACTGAGACTGGTGATGGAGAAGGAATACAGGAGAGGAAGAAGGAGCTAGAAAATAAGGAATGGGGTTGAAAGAAAGTCAGGGAGGAAAGGAGGCAAGCAAGCAGGGCAGGGAGAAGAGTAGAAAGACAAGGCAGAAAACAGGAAAGCAGAGAGAAAATGAGACAGAGAAGCAGGGCAAAGAGGATTGGAGGCAAAGAGGCAGGGTAGATAGGAGGTAGGAAGCAGGAAACAGGGAAAGGAGGAGAAGCAGGAGAAGCAGAGGAGGAAAGGGAAGTAAGAGAAACAGGGCAAGCAAGGCAGGCATGGGAAGTAGAATAGGCATGGAAGGCTGGGTTCAGGGCAAAGAACAGAGGGAGCAGGGGGGGCAGGCAGAGCAGTAAGGTAAGACAGGTAGGAGGAGCAGGAGCAGGATGAGAAGGCAAGGAGGGAGCAGGCCACGTAAGAGGCAGAGGAGGCAAGGAGTCAAGACAGGCAGGGAGCAGGAAGTTAGAGCAGGCAGAGAAGGCAAGCAATGGAGGCAGGGGTCATGGAGATATAGAGACATGGAGATGGAGAGAGTAAGCAGGAGAAGGAAGCAGGCAGGGTAAGCAGGGCAAGAAAGAGGCAGGGAAACAGAGGCAGGGCAGGCAGGTGGCAGAGTAGATAGGAATCTGGGCAGGTGGGGCAGGGCAGGCAGAAGGCAGCAGGTAGGGAGCAGGACAGGCTAGGAGCTAGGCAAGCAAGGAGCACGGATACGGAATGGCAAGGAGTGGGGCAGGCAGGGCTCGGGGCCGGCAGCAAGCAAGGTGGCAGAGGTCTGGGTTAGCAGGAGGCAGGACAGGCAGGGCTCGAGGCCGTTATGAGGCAGAGCAGGCAGGGGTCCCGGCCAGCAGTAGGCAGGGCAGGCAGGGTCAGTGCCGGCAGGAGGCAGGGCAGGCAGGGGTCCCGGCCAGCAGGAGGCAGGGCAGGCAGGGTTTGGGGCCGGCAGAAGGCAGGGCAGGCAGGGGTCAGTGCCGGCAGGAGGCAGGGCAGGCAAGGCTCCGGGCCGGCAGTAGGCAGGACGGGCAGGGCTCGGGGCCGTTAGGAGGCACAGCAGGCAGGAGTCCCGGCCAGCAGTAGGCAGGGCAGGCAGGGTCAGTGCCGGCAGTAGGCAGGGCAGGCAGGGCTCGGGGAAGGCAGAGCGGGTGCGGGCCGGAGGCCGGGGCTGGGGCGGGAGCGGCCCCTGCCCGCAGCGCAGCGCGGCGGCGCTGGGGCCGGAGCTGTCCTCCCCGCGGTGCTGAAACGCCGCAGCCCGGGCCCGGCGTGGCGGGGAGCGCCCGAGCGCTCTGCTGCAACCCGAGAAAAGGCAAATTCAAATACCTGCACAACGCCAGCAGCCTGCCGGGGGCGGCGGGGGTGCGCGGGGTGAGTCCTCTCCCACCGGAGGTGTCCTTGCTCTTGAGCTGGGTGGCTGAGAAAGATCTCCCGGCTCCCAGGTTCAGCCTCAGATCTCTCTAGAAAACTGTGAATGCTGTGAATGAGCGAGCGCCAGCTCCACGGGGCTACGATTTTTTTTTTTTTTTTGGTAGGAGGCGTGTGCGCCACAGCCTGGGTCCTTCCACTCAGCGGCTGCCGTCCCCCTGGGTCCTAAGCCCTCCTGCTGCCCGCCCGCTGCCTCCCGACGCTCGCAGGATGCGGGCTCGGCGCACTACCACCGACGAGCAGCGGGGACAAAGGAGCTACGGGCTGCTGACAACGGGAAAGCGGCCGCACGGCCAGGCACCGCCAGCTTAGCAGCGCGGGCTTTCACCTAGGGGCAAGGTCTTCACTGCCTTTTTCCCCCACATCACCCGTTTCCCAGCCAAACGGGGAGATCGCTCCTGCGGCGTTGGCAGCAGCCACAGGAAGGGTAATGTTAACGGGCCGTGGATTATAGATGCGCTGTCTTAGTGAAAATGGCAGCTTGGATTTGTAAGAGAAGATCATCAGGTTCAGATTACAAATATGTCTAGCTCAGGATGCTGTCACCCTGAGCCAGCAGCTAACCCAGCAGCCACAGCAAATGTCTAGTAAAGAATATAAAAACAGGACAAACTTCACCCCTGCACTCTCACAGCCCTTTTCCTAAGCATTTTTCTAGAGATTTCTACAGAAATGTTGTGCCTTTGCTTTTATGATGAATTTGTCCTCTTTGAACTTTCACAGTGTCTCCTAGAACATCTATAACTTTCTAGAACCTCCTTCCATAATGTCCTTTGAAAAGGAGCACCACAAGCCATCTGTCCACTTCACAAATTGTCACCTCTTTTTTGTTATAGGGGTCTATAAGCTTAAGCTGGCATTGTGGAAAGGACAGGACAGGGGAACTTTTCTCATTAAATTATGTCCTGAAAACAACTTCCTATGTGAGCCTCATAAGACCTGTGCTAAGCCATACTTGGAAGTCTTTTGGGTGACCTAATGGTCTTGACAGTCAAATTCACACCCAACTACTATTACCCACACAGTAAGCTCAACTAAATGTACAAATAAAGTGCATTTCTTGTGCTGCTACCCCTGCACATTGGGGAGTACAGTCCCTGGGGAGAGGTGGATTAAAGTCAGTAGACTGTCTTGGTCTCTGCTTTGGACATCTGTGTCAGTTACTGAAGGATCTTGTAAAGCAAAGAACTGGGTGATAAAAATAAAGATAGATAAGAACTGCTGCATAAGAAATGGCCAAACCAAGTAGGATTCTTCAGCACACGCACACACACACCCCCACCACCACACAAGTAACTGTAAATACATAGATATAAGAATGGTGGGGACTTTTTTCATCATTTATAATAGTTCATAATAATGAGTAGCATGAAGATAAATTGGAACACTATCTCAATACCATTTCCAGTTCAAGGAGCAGGAGAAAAGAAACCCACTAGGGGCTCGCTTTGAGTCAAACCAAAAGACGTGCTTCGTCATGAAATATTTAGTGAAGCTGTAAAATTCATTCCAACAGGAATTCAGGCTTCAGAACATTGTTGGACATATCCATGGGACAAAAATCCATTAAGGGCTTTTAAACATGAAGTCATGACCTCTGGCTCAGGAAGTTCCTGTTCCACAGATTGTTGAAAGCTAGAGTAATATTTGGGAAAGAATTTCTATATCCTTGCCCTGCTCTTACTCTTTGCCTTGGCCCTCCACTGCTGATTACTGCTGGGACAGGCACTAGGCTAGATAGACCTTTGATCTGACCCAGTGCTGCTGCTCTTATATTATATACAAAATAGACTGAGAGTGTGATCACAACAGGAGCACTTTCAGCTTTGCCTTTGCTTGAAAGAGGAAGAGACAGTGATTTTATTCTGCTTGAAAGAGTGTACATCCAGACAGAGTCACTTACTTTTTAGACGAAACCCCACAATATTCATAAGCAGAAGCAAAAGGAGTCTATAGGGAAGACACTTTGTGCTTTTAGAATTATTTCCATGCATGACCATTAATTTAACCCACAGCATGTTCAAAACTCAAATGTGAGGTTGCATCCTGTGACTCAGTCCTGTGACTGAGTCACTTGACTGGAAGAGATGAAGCAACAGCTCCAAAACAGAGAGCTCAAAACTCTAACAAGATCATTTGTCCCAGCACTTGACGGGAAAGCATTTCTAGTCCCAGGGAAGTTAGTAGTCAGTTAGTAAACAGTCTCATTAAATAATTATTTTCTGCATAGAGATCCATTTGGAAATAGAACAATAAGCACTCCGTTTTCATAATCCCATGGCAAGCTTCCACTCTTGCACATATGATAAAGATTAATGTACTAGCTACTGTAACTGTGTAGTACTTTCCTGGGAATTGTTAATAATATTAAATGGAATGAATGTGACTCTATAAACCAACTGCCTTAGGTAGTCAAACGAGTTGCCAAGTTTGATGCATGCTTAATATGCAGGAATTTAATAGTTTTATTTAGTTTGGTAATTGAGGTTGATTTTTTTCCCCTCTTTAGTGTTGCTATTAGGTGACCAGTGCCTGCTGATCCACTAGATGACTGATGTAGCAAAATGTTCTGGCAAATCCCTAAACATATTACAGCAGGCCTTATCTTTATCCCACTGCAAGTATTCTCAGGTGTAGTGGTTTTGCCTGGGCCAGGTTTTGGTAGTGAGAGAGCTACAAGAGTGGCTTCTTTAAACAAAGATCTGCCCAAAGCTTCCCCCGTAACTGATAGGGCTAAGGCCAGTCAATTCTAAGATGGACCCTGCAGCTGACCAAGGCCTGGACAATTAGTGATGGATGGTATCTGTAAATAACATATTTGAGAAGGTGAAGAAGTTGCTGTGTCATTGCTGAACTGCAGCAGCAACAGGGAGTGAGAATGTGAAAACATCTCCACAGACAGCAAGGCCAATGGAGAAGGAGGGGGAGGAGGGTGCTTAGGCCCCGGAAAAAAGACTCCTTTGTGATCTGTGGTGACAACCATGGTGAGGCAGCTGTGCCCCTGAAGTCCATGGGGGCTACTGGGGAGCAGAGATCCACTCACAGCCTGTGGAGGATCCCACGCCAGAGCAGGTGGATGCCTGAAGGAGGCTGTGACTCCATGGGAAGCTCATCCTGGAGTAAGTTCCTGACATGACCTGGGAGTCTGTGAGGAGAGAGGAGACCATGTTGGAGAGCAGGTTTGCTGTCAGGACCCCACACTGTAGCAGTGGTAAGTGTGATGAGGCCTCCCCAGAGAAGAAGCAGCAGCAAAGTCCATCTGTCATAAACTGACCGCAACCCCTATCCCCTATTCCTTGTGCTGCTGAGGGGAAAGGAAGAAAAATCCTGGGAAGAGGAAGGGGTGGGGGGAGGTGTTTTAAGATTTGGTTTTATTTCTCATCTCCTTGTTCTGACGGCTCATTAATAAATCAGACCTTTTCTCCCCACATTGAGTCTGTTTTGCCTGTGATGCTAATTGCTGAGTGATCTCCTTGTCCTTATCTTGACTCACAGACCTCTCATTATAGTTCTCTCTCATCACAGAATCACAGAATGGTAAGGTTGGAAGGGACCTCAAAAGATCATCTAGTCCACCCCTCCTGCCAGAGCAGGACCACTTAGAGTAGGTCACACAGGAACTCATTCAGATGGGTTTGAATGTCTCCAGAGAGGAGGAGACTCTACAACCCATCTGGGCATCCTGTTCCAGTGCTCCATCACTTTCACAGTGAAGAACTTTTTCCTTGCATTTAAATGGAACTTTTTGTGTTCCCCCTGTCCAGTTTAGGAGGGGGAGTGATATTACGATTTGGTGGGCATCTAGCACCCAGCCAGGGTTAAACCACTAAATCAAGTTTCTTTCTCACCACTTCATCACTTCTTTATAACTTTCTGCAAAATCTGTTCTGCAGTACAAAATCATGATTCAGGTCTTCTCATTCTTTGCATTGTTCCAGTCATTCATCTGAGGTTGTGACTTCAGAAATAGCAGTGTTGAAGCTATGAAACCTTCAGTTTCACAGAAGGTATGTCTGGGCCATTAGGCCTTGAAAGTGTGCACAGGCTGGAGCTACACCCCTTTCTCATTTGCAGTGTTGAATATGCAGAACTAAGGGAGCATATATATATACACACATTAGATCAGTTTGAACGTGGGTGGATATTATGCAGCCTTTTCTGAAAGTAAATTTTAACTTGGCCTCCCCTATCATCTCACACCTTGATTCTCCATTTTAAGAAAGAGCTTTTGGGCCTCTCACTGTAAGGATATGGAGGTGCTGGAGCATGCTCAGAAACGGGTAACAAAGCCAGTGAAGGGTCTGGAGAACAAATCTTACGAGCAGTGGCTGAGGGAGCTGGGAATGTTTAGCCTAAAGGAGGCTGAGAGGAGGCATGATCACTCTCCATAAATGCCTGTAAGGGAGTTGTAGTGAGGGAGGGGCTGGTCTTTTCTTTCCAGTAATGAGTGATAGGACATGAAGAAATGGGTTCAAGTTGTGCCAGGGAAGGTTTAGATTGGACATTAGGAAGAACTTTTCACCGAGAGGGTGGTTAAGCATCAGAATGGGCTGCTCAGGGAGGTGGTGGAATCACCATCCCTAGAGATACTCAAAAGAAGCATGGATGGGATGCTGAGGGGTATGGTTTAGTTTAGTGATGGGCTTGGTGATGTTAGGTTAGTGGTTGCACTTGATGATCTTAAATGCCTTTTCCAGGTGAAATGACTCTATGATTCTATTATTCTGTATTTTTACTGCTGATAGAAAGGATCTATGCACATGAACTGTAAAAGAAGTAATGGAAACGTCAAGTGGCTGGCTGCTTCATAGTTTAAGTACGATAAATAGTTTCTACTGAATCTACTCTCTTTGCAGCAAAACATTTTGTCTTCACTCACTACATTACACACAGAGCTTCTTGCTGTATTTTTGACTCCCAAGAAGTGCCATGAAGCTAAGAGCTAGTTTGCATACTTTTGCAGTTTTGATATTACTTTCTCATTCGTAGAAAGATTGAAACCATTGAAATATTGTAATTAATAATAGTAAATAATAGGGATTTATAAATGGTGAAAAAAAAGAAATCCAAAGAAGTGCAAAACTGTGTTCACTCTGCTTTCAGACTGGAATACACATTTATATCTCTGTTACACAAAAACATGTTGATATTCAGTATCTCATAGGGTTAGTGTTTGTGAATGCTGTATATATATATAAGGAGAAGAACAAATTTTTGACGTAATTCAGCATATATCTCATGGCATTTACTTTTTCAACTTGACTTCTCCAGTATTTAAGATACTCTTTAGAGCTTGTGAATAGGGAATTTGAGAAATAATATAATACAGGATGTCCCGGTATCTTTAAATTCTCCTTTGCAAACGATTTTCTTCAAGTTTCTAAAATTAACAGTCAATTTTAATAATTAATTGGCAGCTCATTATTTTTCCCTAATCTACAATTACCATCTGGTTTTATTTCCTTTGAAAGTAACTGCATTGCAAGTCCCACTAGATTTAAAAATAATAATGCTAAAACTGCTTAGACCAAATAAATCATTATTCTTAAGGGAGAAGTAACTCTCAGATCATAGTTCAGGGAGATTTATGTTATAAATCCTCCCAGATTTCCTGAACCTTTAAAATATTTAAAAATTTATACCAAAAAATGCAAAACATATGCAAATGGGTCGTTCATATGATTTATTTAGTGAGAAGGGTCCAGTTTTTGCCATTTTTACTCTCAGTGGAGAGAATTCACTCTTTTGCTGACTTCACATGCAGTCGTCAGCTCTGTCACTCTCAGAATAGTGTGTAACTGGGACATGAGCAAACTTTTGGCCTTGAGTATGTACAGGGGTGAAGATGAAGTGTTGCCATCTCCATGGGAATTCCAGGAGCTGTTCAAGGAGATCTAGCACAGACTGGGAGGCCAGCAGCAGAAGTCAGGTAAAATTGAGCTCTCAGAACCACAGTCCGGAATTTTTCCCCTACAGCTCTTGCCTAGAGTTGAACCAGTCTAAATCACATAGTTGGCTTACTTTAGGATTGTTAAGTTCCTGGTGTAAATCCAGAATGAGTAACTTGGTACCAAAGATCGATCAGCATTCAAAAAACTACAAGTGTCTCTGTGACTGTCTAACAATTAAAATGCTGGAAGTGTTGATTTTAGGCCCAGATGGGCTGTATAGATTGGGTGCAAGTTTGGCCTTGTATCTTTAGTCAATTTAACTTGGCAACTGTGCTGACTCTACTAAGATACTTGTGATTTAAAACACTTGGAGACCTGATGAGATTGAGTTCAGTTACTCGCAAAGTCAGTGCTGCTCTGTCTAAACAATAATGGCACTGTCTTCCTAAACCATTAAACTGTCCTTTTGCAGAGGGAATTAATTATAGGATGTCATGCTTTGCATAGCTAGTACCCAAATGATACTACCTTTAAAGAACAGCATGGCAAAACTTACCCTTACTGCCTAAGAAAATGTATATCAGAGGAAATGCTCTTCCTGATATAGAAGTAAGACAACCTAAGGCAGGCAGGCATGAGGAAAAAAATGGTCACAGGGAGGCAAGTGGCCCAGAAAGTAGATGGCTCTAGCAAGGAGGTTTAGGATGGTTGTTACAGAATTAATTCAGTAAAATCCTCTTGGGAAAAACCTGTTTGCTTTCTGCTGCCTTACTATGTTGGGATTAGTTTGCACATAAACACTTCCATTTGAATTCTAACACACTCATCTCAGATTATGATATGATTTGTTAAAAGTTTGCAATATGTGTACTCTTTAACATTAATTCTCCAATGTGTTGACTTCAGGGTTCCTTAACTTCCCGAAGTCTGTTGTGTATTTTCCTCAAATTGCAACTTACTTCCATGCATTTGTCCAAAATAACTTTAACTGTTGTGTTCAAGGCACAATAATGTAACTTTTGAAGTAATAAAAAAGGATTCGAAGGTTGGTAGTTTGACTGGAATAGCTATAGATGGGGGGGGGAATAATGGGATATTCATCTGATTGCAGTTTGATTTATTTCTGAAATATTTTTAAATGGATGATGTACATAAATGCGTGCAGCTTTGGTTGGCAATAACATAAATCAGCGACAGCAATAATGACTGTGAGCTCTTGCATGTGTAAACAAGCATATGTGCAATATAAATTCAATTACCTCAATGTCACTGAGGATATAGAATTATTTCACATTTGTGACTGAAGAACTACAGAGATCTTTGTTGGAAATGAAAACAGATGGAGGACATAATCTTATTCTAGATAGATGAAGTTTGGCTGTTGAAAACTGAGGTATGTGAAAGTATATGTGTATACGTACAAAAATAGAGGCAAGCACTATGGCTGCAATCCTCAGTAGATATAAATCAACATAACTCCATCAACTCTGGTGGAGGTGTGCTAATCTACACTAACCAGCACAGGGGTAAGTGTGTGTGTATAAAATTCCACCTGTCAGCAGTCTCATGTTTTACATTAACACTCCATACAGGAAGGTAAAAGAATGCAACAATTTGCTGAAGCCACTCTGTAGTACATTTTTATCCCTCCTGGGATGCAGCACTGGAATCAGAATCTAAACAGCATCAACATCATCTTGCAAACACCGGGCATGCTTTAATGTCATTGAGGAGCCTCTGCACAATCCATCTAGAATATATATCAAGGAGAGGGGCATACAGCAATCATGTACTTTTTAACAGGCAGGAGGCTTTGTGCTTGTCATAGCTGGTGAGCCCTCAGGGAGGTGAGGCTGCTGCCATTCTGATTCCCAATATATGCTGATTCAGTCATTAAAATGTGCATTCATCTTCCTTCTCCCAAGACCTAGCTGTGCACAGCAGGTTTAACTAAATTGCCAATAAGAAAGCCTCTTAAATCATCTGCAGTCCTGACTGACAGCCTTACAAGCAGATGCAGCGACTGATCCCTAAGCAAATGGAGCCTGTTCAACAGCAGCTCCGCAATTCTGTGTGTATCAGATGGGGATTTTTGTAACCATTAATGAGCAAGTACATTGAAGATGGAGGGAGGAGGGGCAGAGTAAGGGTGAGAAAAACAGTTGGGAAAGGGAAGATGAGACTGTTGGAAAATTCTCATTACCTTGTCTGTGGTGATACCCTCTGCAGTTGTAGGATAAAAGGAAGAGCCCCTAGCTTCAGGGTACTGAAAACTATTAATCAGCTTGTTCTCATGCAGCAGGGACCTGCAAGAGGGCTGGCTGGAGAAGTGCCAAGGACTGTCACTTCACACACCCTGAGAGATCTCCCCCCTACAGCTGAGATTTTAATGGCTTTGGGACATGTGTCTGTGTGTGCATGTGTGCGTATGTGCATGTGTGCATGTACAACAGAGAGAAAAAAGGCATTCCCTTGTTACTCTTCCATGTCTGGCATACACTATTGCAAATACATATTTTTTTCCTATGAGTAGACGTGAAAGGAAGTTTCAGTGACTATTTGCAAAAGGAGACCAGGCTCTGGCAGCAAGCCCTCTCTGTCAGGTTTTATTGGAGTCTGCCATGGCTGCCAGACCATCTGTGGAGGGGGATAAGGTCCCAGAAACCCTTTAACCAGGTATTCAAGCTCAGTTCTTGCCTAACTACCTGAACACAATTAGCCTTGCTTCCCCTTTAGTAAAAAGCCAAGATTTAACATTGGACTGTGGTTTTTCTAGAGAGGACTGTGTCTGGCCTTTCCTGATACAGAACTTATGATCAAGACCATGGAAGTGTGCAGCAGTTTGCTCCACACTAATGCTAAGATTAGATTGTCTGTCCTTCTTCCTGTGATGTGGTGCACACTATCTCTGCATTGAACAAAAGTCTAGAAACTTACACTAAAGTGAATTGGTTTTCCCCATCTATTTCACATCCCTTTTTTTCTATTGTATGTAGCAATAGGACAAGGGGTAATGGGATGAAGCTGGAACACAAAAAGTTCCATTTAAACATAAGAAAAACTATTTTACTGTGAGGATGATGGAGCACTGGCACAGGCTGCCCAGGGAAGGCGTGGAGTCTCCTTCTCTGGAGGTCTTCAAGACTCACCTGTGTAACCTGATCTAGGTTGACCTGTTTCTGCAGGGGGGTTGGACTTGATGATCTCTAAAGGTCCCTTCCAACCCCTACCATTCTATGATTCTATGATTTATTGTGGAATAGAGGATGGCCGAGTCCTACTGTTGAAAGTTGAATTGCCACAGACCTGTAGCACCGTTCAGGAGGTAAATACTCTGCATGGCTGAATAACCAGGTGATGGAGTGGTTCAACATGTGCACTTGTGTGTTGCAGAGTTACAATCTCTTTTCTCTAACCTGTATTTTTTTGCTATGGAATTGCAGAATAATGAGAAGGTTCAGAGACTATATAATTGTCATAGGTGTTACTTAAAATCGTGTGCTTCTCAGCATCTCTGGAAAACTATAGATAAGTGTAAAATCCATGGAAAAATCAGCAGGGCATGTAGGACTCAAAATGTATTAAAAAAAAATCTCCTTGAATTCCAAACTAATCTCCATAATCACATATGACTGGAAGAGATGGGAAATATTAAAAAAAAAAAAAGAAAAAAAGAAAAAAAACATATCTTCAAAATAAGTGCTCAGGGACTTTAGATAGAGGGACTTTGCTAGCAAAGAGTTATAAATTGCCAGACACTAACTTGTCTCTAGTAGGATCAGAAAGAAGACAAGTACTTTAGATCTTCAAAGAAATTACTTCACTCTAAGCCATAGAGAAGGAGACAACTGGTGAAATATATGTGCCCAAAAGAGACCTCATGAAGAACATTTGTCAGTGTAATTGGCATCTTAGTGCTGAAAACATCAATAGTTGACAGCAGTTAGTGGAGAAATTATTTTGGCTCTTTTGCACCATCTTTAGTGTGAAAAGACTAGTCTGTTTTGAGAGAAAATATTTCCACACATCAGAAATTAACACCACATTTCTGAATGCCCGGTTCAGGCTGCTGACTTTTCTTCCTACAAACACTTGTTCACCAAATACAAAGGCAAATCACTGTACCAAATGCAGAAAATACAAAAAAACTCCAGTAATTTCATTTTACTTTCTACAACAAAAGTTCTACACCAAGTTTTCTTTAAAAATACCACTGACACAGAAAACTTGAATTTAGTATGTATTTTTTTCCATAAAGAATTGCTGACATAACTTGTTTAAGATTACCACATTCCCTAACAATCAGTAGATTTAGACCAAGAAATTGGTGCTTTGCTGTTACAGGAAAAATCAGAGGTTTGGGGCTTTTCCTGGGTCCATTTTGGGAAAGAATGTGAATAGAGGATGCTAAAGAATTTTAGTTCCATTGTAAAGCAAGTTCATATTCCTCTATAATTTCACCACTAAATTGCTCTTTTCTGTTGGTTACAAAGCTCTCTTTAATTTCAGATTAAGTTTATTTGATTTTCTCCCTGTCTGGTTTTGGTTTCGTGGAATTTTTCCTTAAAATTGCCCTTCTGGGGAACAGGACAGCTACCAAACTCAGTGTGTATTTATATAGAATGATCAAATTTCCATCTCATCTTACTTTTTTAGGCTAAGAAAACTTACTCTGGGAGGACATGTCTCTCTTACATGATGGGCTTGCGTTGTGTGGGGCTGATGAATCCATCAGATAGGGCATAGCACTGTGCAGGGAACCACTCCAGGCCCACGGTCAGGACAGAGACGCTTTATGGCTCTAATGCCTTTGCATACACACAGAAGAAAATTCCTGTCTTCAGCTCTGAGAAAATGCCAGTAGGTGATTTGACAGCTATTCCTATCTGAAACTGTCCTTTTTTAAATAAGGAAAATAGATTATATCTCATTGTGATTTCTGATTAGTGTCTCACAAAGGGAGACACATACATCCCTAGCTTTACTGGCTATACTAGGAAAAGTGTTTTCCAGTTGTGGTTCTTGCTTTATTCATGACCACACTACAGTGGTGGCTCACAATCCTCCTGTAACCAGCAAGTGCCCCAGAGTCTCCCTACTTCTCTGTCATTTTCATGTGAAACTCCCAAATTGCAGAAGTTCATGTTCCAAGCTCATTAAGTGCATGACTTTGCACGTTATGCAATTAAATTTCATTACATTTCTAATACTTTATTCTCAAGGTCATTCAGTTTTTACTTTATGATATTACAGTCTGCCTCTCTGTTGAGCTTTGTGTCATCACCAAACTTCATTAGTACATGCCAACTTCTTATCCCAGAGTCATTAATGAAGATGTTAAAAAATCTGTCCCGAATGTTTAAGGACTTCCACTAACGTCAGTTCTTTCTATACCAATTATGTTTTTTTGCTGATTCTGAAGTATTGCTGATTTCTTGCTACTTTCTTCATATAAGCTTTATAGGTAGTAATTTCCTACAAGGTGCTGGAAGCTAGCTACAATACAAATAGGTGAGACTTAGCTTTGGGTTTAGTGTTTAGGTTTTTTGGTTCTCTATTTGACACATATTTAGTCATCCTTGATAGCAAAAAGTATAATTATCTGACCAACCTACCCCTACTAAATCTATTTTATATTTTATTCTGGTTTCTATTTATATTCCTACTTTTAAATATTCACCACTTCAATATCTATGTTAATCTTACATCTAATTCAGATTAAATTCTTGATTCTGGGTTATTTTCCTTCCCCTTTTGTAAACATGAGTAGTGTGTTTGCTGATTTCTAGTAAGATAGTACTCCTCCATGCTTCATTAAAAATTCAGCATGTTTTCCAGATTTCACTGTGTAAATTACCTTGTTCCTCAAACCAGTATATTGAGCATTTTCGCACCCAGATGTGATCACTTCTGTCTCTGTGTATTCACTTCCATTAGCCACTTGTCCTTTGCTTCCATCCCATCAACATCATCTTTCTTACTGAAAAATGAGGCAAAGTATCATTTTGGATCTGGAGCCATATCATAATTAATTTTCATATTTAACCCATCCTCCCTACACCATTGAGTCATTTCCTTATTTATTGATATGACAAGACATTTTCACTAGTTGTTTTTATTTTATTTGCAAAGTCTAACCTGGGTTTTTATCTGTTCGTTCATATGGTGCTGTATTTTTTTCAAGAAGTGTGGATTACCAACCTTAGCCAGCTGCAAAGGGTACATAGTGCCTCCCTCCGCTGCACCTTCTGGCACACTTTCCCTGTCCCTTTTTTTTAACAATACTCAGTGAGATCAATGATCTGCGGCGCCTTGTTTATGTAGATAGGACTACGAAGGCATAGGAAAACCTGCCTGGTCTCAGGAACAGTTGTAGATGCCTGGTCAGGACAGAGAGCAGGGAACTGCGGAAGGCTTAGTTCTTGTGTCAACTCGTGGCTTCCAGAGGGGGGCAGAGCGAGCAAGCGTTTCTGGAGAAGGATGGGCTGACATAAGTGTGGTCTCATTAAAATAGCTGAAATCCTTTTCACACGTGCGCTGGCATGGCTGATGTTTGCTAAGTCTGCCCCAGACTTTTTCTCTTTGCTGTTCTTGGTATTAAGATATTTAGGGCAAGCGTATCACCACAGGGCATGAGGACATGCTATGTACAACAACTACTGCATACGCATTTGGAAACTACCGGGGGAAGCCATTGGTGTGATGCATTCGAAGCAACAAAATTAAACCCCTGATTTATATTCAAGGCTCAGAGGGATGGCTGAACATATGCCACAAACATATAAAGTTTCCACCTCCCAGCAGAGAAACCCTAACATACAGGATATGAATATACTAACTGCTAATTTAGACTGTTTCTTCTGACTTTAAAGCTCAGTGGAGGAGCAGCATTTCACAGATGAAGTGCTCTGAGAATGCAATGACTGGTTAGTCATCTTTCCATAGCCTGATGGAGTACATGAGTCTTCAGTTTCTGTTAATTCAATGCCTATTGTTACTAATTCTAATACTAGAAGGAGGATTCTGCAGTACTGACATCGCAGTCCTGGGACTTAGAAGGTTGGCATCTTATTCATATTTATCTGACATAGCTGCTCAGTGACAGTGACCAAAACTATTACTCTGATTACCTTAAATTTCCCGCTCCATGGACTGAGGATAGTAATGCTAGCCTAGAGTGTGGAGAAGTTATAGGTCCTACTTCTTTAACAAGGGTAATGTGATTTCTGAATCATCAAAAGAAGGTGTAAAATATGATCAGAATACTATTATGGCAAGCAGGCTGCAAAACTTGGAGGATTCAATTATATTTATCTGTTGGGTTTTTTTGGTAGCTGGTATTTTAATCGTTAACAATCATTTTTCTAAAGCAAATGCTATTGTGTCTTATAACAGTCAGAAGTAACACCACAAAACAAGGGTTTGAGAGAGAGCCAAGATCCTTTCTAATACTTTAAACTGGAATGAGAATTTCTCAGCCTTGATGCATGACAGCCATTCTGGAGTTCATTTTTCTGGCTTTGAAACTTGAGTTGTACTTAGCTATAGGATCTGACAAGTTTCTGCTGCCTTACATCATCACTGCTCACCTGGCAGCACAGAAGAAGGTGTCTCTCACTAATACTGTCAAGCTAAAGCTCCACTGAGAGGACAGTGATGAATGCCATTTTAAGTCTATTAAGCTTGTGTTGGGTGGGCAATGGATAAAGGCCTGATACATGAAGCAGTAAGAATTATAGACTGAGATGAAAGGCTCTATCGCACACAGTCGTAATTCTTTGTGTAGTCAAATTGGATTTTCTTGACTAAACAGTGATTTTTCCTCAATCAGCTTTTCCCCATAAGCACACATAGCCATAAGGTGTTTGTCTCCTTGAATTACTGGCCCTGGCAGACAGCGCCATACCTCTATGAGGAGAAATATAGCCCTGAGAAAAGAGTAATTTTGCAAGAAAACAATCATCCTTTGACTTATAAAACCCTATGCCCTACTGACTATTCCAGCTATGAATGCAGGCTCAATGTATCATTCGTTAGGTGAACAAATTGCAACTTCAACAAAATGAGCATAGCCATCACTGTAATTGCTCAGCGAGTGATTTTTTAAACACTTTTAATACTGCCAAATCAAACTCAATTTCCTCCAGAACAAGGCTGCTCATTGATGCCCCTTGAAAGATATTTTCATGATGTTTACAAGTAGGTTGTGGATCGATACAGTTGTACTCTGTGGAGATATTTTAGTTCATCACATGGTGTAATTATCCATGACCACAAATACACAAAGCCAGTAATCACTGGCCAATTGAACGTGTGTTAATTGGAAGTCTAAATGCTCTCAAACCACCAACTGCACAAGTTACTTAGATAAACACTGCTTTTGGATTACCAGCTAGGATGCAGGGGTTTATTCCTTACTTCTGTTTTTGAGGTGTTGCTCGTATTCCATGTGCTACAGGACATAGGCTTTCCTCTAGAGCTCATCAGCCTATTTCAGTTAAGGGCAGTGCAATGGCTGAGTGTCACTGCATTTCAGCTCCATGTTGTCTTTACACACTTTGCTTGGAGATCTTCAGGACTACAACCTCATGAATACCAGATGCTGGATATTGTGATACTCCCAGGACAGGATACCCTAAGAAAAAACATCAAAAGAAGGGAGGACGCTGCTTTGTTAAAGCAGCCTGATGCCTGTTTTTTAGATTGTGTTATGTTAAGTGTGTATAGAAAGCCAAGTATGTATTAAATAACAATACATGTTTTAAATAATAAAACTTGATCCATTGCAAAGCAAGGGGAAAGGCCTCCCACCTGCATAAAAGGACTTTAGCTGAACACAACACCAAAAGCCTACTTCCTGAAAAGGTGAGTAGAAAAGAAAGTCTAAGTTCAGGAAATGCTCTTTAGCATCAGAGATAACTTGACTACTACTACATTTATTGAGAAGTGAGGTGATAGTTAGGCTAGCTGATCTGTCAGAAAGATCAAACAGCCACAGATGACAGAATCTGGCTGGATGGGAGGTAGCTGCCACTTTCGTAGTGTGAGATACGTCTAAGGGATTTTAGGTATTAATTATGCTAAAACATCTATTGAAAAGGCATACTCTTGTTAACTTGAATGTATGTTTGTCTTGCAAGCAAGATGTGGTTAGGGACTTGTAAGCCAGATAAACTTTCCAGCCTTAGGCTCTGGATTTCTGAGCTGTGGGTAGGAATCCCTTTGGTGTCAGGGTCCTGAGTACACGCCATCTCACTTGTAGGAGACTATTTGACTAAGTTAAGGAGTCTAATTTACTGAATACAAAGTCAGCTCCCTCACTAATAAGGGCGGTTGTGAAAAAAGCTAGAAGCAATGTCCTACACTTCAAGCCTTTCCTTGGGAGCTGCTTTCAAGCTGCAGCTCTTTGGCTTGGCAATGCCTCTGCTACAATACAGCTCTGTCTGTCCAGTCCAAATACCTCCTTGGTCCTGACACTGATCCTGACAGGCTGGCTTGGCCTCCTGGCTTGACCCTGAACCAGCCTGACCACAATTGCAGGGCTGTCACTGGACTAAGGCTGATGCTGATCACTGTCTCTGGATCTCATCCTGATACTGATTCTCTAAACTTCTTGACTTCCTGTTGGGGAAGTCACAGACCCTGCCTGCTTTGCCATCATCCTCTGCTATTAGCTTCCCTTCTTCTGCGGACCAGCTTGCCCTTGTTGCTCTCTGATACCTGGTTTTAACCTACCTAACAGTCCATCTAAGAAAACCTTTCTTCCAGCCTGTCACAGTTTAGCAAGGAGCTGCTTTTGCTTGGTAACAGGGGGAGGCAGCTGCAGTGCAGACCCTGTAAAGGGTTCTTGGACTTTCCCCTGGTTCTTGGGTTCAGACTCACCTCCAGTCCGTCTGGGCCAATCTGATCCCTCTGCCATCACTATTTAAGGATGGGAATTTGAAGTGCTTGGTAAAAGGTGCAGGAGTGGTACAGGATGGAGGCGACCATGCAGATCCCACAGTCAGAGAAGGAAGAAGGAAGGAGGAGCACCAGATCAGAGACCTCTCTGCAACCCATGGTGAGAACGCAGGCTGTGCTCCTGCAACCCATGGAGGGCAATGGCAGGACTGAGAGCTACCAGCAGCTCTGGGTGAGTGCACCCAGGTGGGCAGGAGACTGTGTGAAGAGGTGGCCATGGCACAGGCCGTGCTGGAGAGTCTGCGGGCCGCAGAGCAGACCCATATGAGAGGCAGAGAGGACTTGCAGCCTTTGGGATGAATGCACATTGGAGTGGCCTGTACAGGCTGCTGAGTGGGTGAGGAGCAGGGAAGATAAGCAAGGAGCCTTCCTGCCCTGAAGAGAGACAAACGGCTGAAGCCATCAGGAATAGACTGACTGAAACCCCTATTTCCTGCCCCCCTGAGCCTTTTGTGGGGAAGGAGTAAAAGACACTGGGATCAGGGCTCTGAGCCTAGGAAGAGGGGAAGAGTGGGGAGAAGGTGGTCTGAAAGGGCTGGTTCATCATTGTACCACTCTGTGTTGTTTTATGTTGGTTATGTTTTGGGGTTTTACAGTTATGTTTTAGTTGGTGGTGGATTAAATTATTTTGTTTTCTTCGCCAAGCTGAGTAACCTTGTCTGTTTTGTCCAGGACCATAAACAGCAATTAAGCCCTCCCTGCACTTTAGGAATTCTCAAGTATGTGTACTTGAGTCTAATTGTGGTCTTTTGTCCATGTCAATGAAGTATACTATGGGAGATGGTGCTAAAAGTATTAATATGTTGCTCTCCACTCATCTACCTAGCAAGAGTATGCCAAGTGATAAGCTACAGAGAGTGATTTTATTCTCCTATTCAGCCATGTCACAGTTGCTCACCTACATGGCTCTCTATGGCTACTTCCTCCTCCACAGTGCCCTGACTTGATTACGATCTCATAGGCATTTGTTCCCAAAGATCTGGTTCTAGTCACCACAGCCTCTCTAATACATAGACACTACTTATCTCCTTTGAGTTGGTGTTCAACATGAGTGACTTTTAATATTTCTAATTTTGAGCTAACTTCCTGGTTTTAAGCCTCAAGCCTCTTTCCATGAAGCCACACTGGTGTTCCCTCTGGGTAAAGACAGAAATTCTTCCAGTCCTTCATTTCTGGGATTGCTTAAGTCCTTCTGCTACAAAAGTCTAAATTCTCCAGGCTATGTCAAGTCTTTCTTCTGTCCTGAACAAACCACTGTTGGTTTGATTTTATTATCTTTTTAACTTTAAAAAAAATCCTTTATTTTTAAATATGCTTGGAAAATGAGACATCTGTAGCACATCTATATCTTTCTAGCAGTCTGCTGAGAGTGTGTGTTGCATAGAACAGTGTACAATATTAAAACACTTGAAAAGGCCCATCATACCTACTGAGCTGGGCAGAGAAACAGGCAAAGCCTTGGCCATAACACCTACTAGAACTGCCTTTGACTGACTGAAGCATCAAACCACTCATGGGTTTTGTCTGAGAGATACTCAATTGTTCTACGCCAGAACAGATCCCAGGACAACTCTAGCCTGTGTACCATGCTACTGGTCAGGGAAATGGGATCCTGGAGTGAAACAATGAGTAATCCAAGCTGACAAGCTAGTGACCTGTTGACCCTTAGATAAAGAGCTCATCGTTGATGCTGTTAACACGGGGAAAAGAGTGGTTCAAATCTTCTCAAGTATTTCCAGTAGATGGACAGTCTGTCAGGGAGCAATACATCTTGATTGACATCTCTTGGTGAGTGAAGAGAAAAGACTGCAATGGCTAAGTGTCACTTGTATTTCTGTCATAGGACACTTAAGACATACTTTGTCAATTTGTTGTTGCTATATTTTGCTCAAAGTTCCATTAAGGATTAAGTAAAAGAAATAACATAATGGTGCTTATTTTTAGGGGATCAAATGGAGTCAGGGGACTGCAGAGTTTACTTTTGATGAGGACTTACTGCAGACTAGTATGTCTGCATGGGAAAAAGTGTAAGAGGAAAAAAGTGGAAGTATTCATAGAATCATAGAATGGTAGGGTTGGAAGGGACCTCTAGAGATCATCAAGTCCAAATCCCCTGCAGAAGCAGGTTCACCTAGATCAGGTGGCATACGAACATGTCCAGGCGAGTCTTGAAGACTTCCAAGGAAGGAGACTCCACAACTCCTCTGGGCAGCCTGTTCCACTGCTCTGTCACCCTCCCATATAGTATTCCTGGGTAGAACTCTCCATGCCATTTTCTTTCTGAAATATTTTTGGCAGATTTCAGGAATGCAGAGATAGCTTGTGCTCAAGCTGTAGGACCTCATCAACACAGCTGAAGAACATGAGAAGGGAGTCTCAAGCCAACAATTACCTTACAACTGCTCTTTCAGTAGTAGACAGCATTGTTTTGGAGAATGATTGAGCTGCTGAAGAGCAGCTCTGCAGCGAGAGACCTGGAAGTCCTGGTTGATAATAAACCATGAGCCAAGAATGTGCCCTTGTGGCCAAGCAGGCCAATGGCATCTTGAGATGCAGCAAGAAGAGTCCGGCCAGCAGGTCAAAGGAAGTTCTGCTCCCCCTCTACTCTGTCCTAGTGAGGCCTCATCTGCAGTCCTGTGTCTAGTTCTGGGCTGCCCAACTCAAGTGGGACAGGGGACTTCTGGAGAGAGTCCAGCTCAGGGCCACCAAGATGATCAGGGTACTGGAACATCTTTCATACGAGGAAAGGCTGCGGGAACTTTAGTTCCAGAAATGAGAAGACTGAGAGGGGATCTCATTGTTATTTACAAATATGTAAATGGTGGGTGTCAAGAGGTTGAGGCATCCCTTATTTCTATGGTAGCTAGCAGCAGGACAAGGGGTAATGGGATAAAGCTAGAACACAAAAAGTTCCATTTAAATGTAAGAAAAAAAATATTTTACTGTTCAGATGAGGGAGCCCTGCCACAGGCTGCCCAGGGAGGGTGTGGAATCTCCTTCCTTGGAGTTCTTCAAGACCCACCTGGATGCATTCCTGTGCAACCTGATCTAGGTTGACCTGCTTCTACAGGGGGGTTGGACTAGATCTCTAAAGGTCCCTTCCAACCCCTTCCATTCCATGATTCTATGAATACCAGGCAAACCACTCTGAGGGGCTAATGACAATTCTTCTCAAACTCTAGATTATGGCAGCACTGCATACCAAATCAACAGTGAATACCAAACAGCAAGTGATGCAGCTGTGGAAGAGGAAGAGAAAAAGTGCTATTTCAGAAACACAGTGTCATTTTGGACACTTCAAACTACAACAACCAGACTGTTGCTAGGAGTGAGAAACTACAAAAAAAAAAAAAAAAAAAAAACAAAAAAACCACAACTTATGCAATAGACATTTATTACTAATATTATCACTGGATTTCCAAAATGTAGACTGTATTCCTTTCAGGCAATCACATTCAATTTCTACTTTATTTCTTGCACTCAATGAATCATAAGTACTGACTCAGAGAGATGGGAAATGCTTGATAGATGTTCTTCTGGATTTGGAATAAAGCAGGAGCATGTTCCATCCCATATGATATCCTGGATAAAGGATATGTTTGTGACAAAGGACAAGAAATCTGCTAAAAAAGCCCAGATAATGTGAATTAAAGAGGAAGCCGGTGAGGATCTCCCTGAGCACACTAATGGTTTAAATAACTGAAAAAAATATAGCACTGCAGAAAATTTAAGGTTTATCAATCAAATTCTCATATTTTAAAGTGGTTTGAAGACTTCAGCATTCATAATCTGATTAGCCTAACATTACTACCATGCAAAAGAATGGAGTTCATTTGAAACAATATTAAAGTAAACTTTTAAAGAATAATACATCTTTTAAAAGATCATAGTAAAAAACCCTAGCAGTTTACCTTTTTTCTTTCTGAAAACAAACCTCTATCAAAACAAAAAAAAAAAAAAATCAAACAAATAATAATAAAAAAGAAGGTTAATTGGTTGATAAAGACCCTGTACTGAGTATTTCAGGGTACTGATTTAATGCAGCACTACATCTTGACTAAAATTTTACATCCTGAGGATGAAGCTTCCTCTTATGATGTGATACTTTACTACCTGTCCACGTCTCTAGGAGGTAATCTCTTCGAATGGATCTGTACTTTCTATCTGATCTTGAGGAAAGAAAGTACAGCAAAGAATAAAAACACTTTTAACAATAACATACATCTTACTATTCTAAATAGTGAAGGAGATGAAAAATTAGGCAAGAGCTATTCAGGCTCTCATAGAAGGTTGCTACTCAGCACAACTCAACATGGCTCGCCTCAGCTCAGTCTCTTTGCACTGAAAACACTCTACTTGCACTTACATGTATTTGAATCTCCTACCTTTATTTATCAAACAAGTGTTTTGTTTAAGTGTGGAATATTGCCTCAGGATTATTTTACTTTATTGCTATAGCACCTGGTACAACAGCTCAACATAACCCATAGTTAGGTCTATATCAGCAGCTATCATAGAATCATAGAATTGTTTCAGCTGAAAGAGACCTTTAAGATCATCAAGTCCAGCCTTTGTCCCAGCCCTATCAACCATTAGACCATTTTCCTAAATGTAACATCCACCTGTCTCTTAAGCACCTCCAGGGATGGTGACTCCACCACCTCCCTGGGCAGCCCATTCCAATGCCTGACAGCCCTTTCAGTAAAGAAATCCCTCCTCATCTCCAGCCTGAACCTCTCCTGGTACAACTTTGAGGCCATTTCCTCTTGTTCTATTGCTTGTTACTACATTTGCTACTAGCCTCACTGCTAGGACAATTTTTGGTAGAACAGAGAAATCTTCAAACCAAATTAATGGCAGTTAGTGGTTTCAGGTTGAAAACATACTTAGAAATGGCTGAAATGCAAAATCCTTATAAATGATAAATTCATGTAAGCAATACAGCTTATTTAGGAAAAAATACTTCCAATGTGGTGACCAGAAGTCAGCTGTAGATTTTATGGGCCCTTAGGAGTCAGTGATGTTTTTGAAAGATGTGTGGTCACTCTAGGGACACTGGTTTTTTTTGGGAAGTCTGAATGGAGGTAATGTGAGACTTCAGATGGGGGCTGCTCAATGATGCATCCCAACAACTCACTTTAATTTTAACATGGAAAAATATGTGAGGAAAATTTGACAGTGTATTCACAAAGGGAACAGCAGGTTCTGACATTAAACTAGGTGATAAGCTTTCAGCTCAAAAAAAATCAAAAATCTCCTGTGAGGTACCATTGAAAACCACTACGGCACCAGTTAGTGCAGTGTCATCTGATCAAATGAACTGTAGGACATGAACAGAGGAAAAAAAAAAAAGAATAGATAACCAGTTTGTTCAAAACTGTTTCTCTATGTTACAAAAATATGTGTTTCATCCCATTACTTTCCTGACATTGTCATGGCACAACACATAAATGGGTTGGACAAAGAAGAAATACTTTGTTCACTTCCTGTCACAAAAGACTTCATTTTGTTAAAGACAGAAAACACCGTATGTTAACATGACACTCCCCATCTGATACCTGTCCAACATCCTTATTTGCAGAAGCTAAAGATCAGCTGCATCTACCTGTATATGCTGTGTATCTTTGTTAGAAAAGGTTTCAGATTACTGTGTTGGCAAATACCCAAACAGCTGTCAGCATGAGGTCGTAAGTGATGTGTAATTCAGAATATCCAATCATATACATCTTGCCAGAACCCATGAAGATAAGGTATGCACACTAGCTGTATAAATAAATTCATTACATGAATTGTATTTATGAAATTCTGGATGCGTCTACCTCTGTCTTCAATGCAGGAAAATTGAATTTCATGCATTTTGACAGCTTTCATAAGTATGGTAGGAAGCAGACTAGAAATTTCTTTATTATATTAAAGATGCAACTCTCCAGGCCTATTCTCAGTTTTCTTTCATGATAAATGTTGTAAGTAAATTCCAGTGTGATCAGGCCACTGCCACTTTGAGTTAGCGCCCAAGTGACTATAAGAAATAGTCACAGGTATATCATTATGATTTTAACTATGTCATAATAGATAAATAGCCAGTCAGTATGGTATATATTATACAGAGGTGCTACTCTTTCAATCTGGTATAAACTTGCATGACTCCCAGAAGAGTACTGAGCAGGAATGTGCATAACAGTACACATGAAACCAAGCATCAGCTGAGACACTAAAAACTGCATAAACATTTAAGATGAGATAAATTGCAGTCCGCTGAACACTGCTTATCCGTTCTCATCAGCAACAACCAAATAGAAAGTAATATCATTATTTCAATAGCTACAGTAAGAGACGTTCTGGTAAATTGGGCTAGAATATAATTTTGCTGGATAGTTTCCAACATATTGTGTTATTATTGATGGCCTCACAGCCAGGATCAGGGGGGGGAAAAGAAATGGCTTAGCATAGGCTGCTCCAAAGAACTAATTGCTCGTAGCAACATTAAACACCCTCTGCTTCCTGGATTTCAGAGTGGCTGCTAAGAACACCGAGTTTCACAGGATGAGGCACAAACCCTGAAGTCCAAGTACCTTGTACTAAAGGTACAAGAATAATTGGATACAGAAACGAGATTTAAGAGAACTTTTCTTTGCATTCATTATCCTGCTCATGATATTCACTTTTATTCTTACTTATAAGGCTTTTTACTAGATCTTGATTTCCTGTAAGTATTAAATCACTTTAATTACATTATGTAAGCTCTTTGAGATAACATAGATAATTTCAAAACAAAACAAACACAAACAAACAAAAGAGGAACCTGAATACTTCAGGTTAATTCCTTTCTGTATTTTTTCAGTTTTACACTTGTAGTTGATTGATTTGATCACAAATCTGGAGTGAGTGAATCAAGGGTGAGGACATCTGTTCCATATTCTCATACCAGTTATTTACAGAGTCTATATGTTAAAAGAGAAAGGGAGATATATTGCTTTATATTACCACCCCAACATTTACATTCCATTACAGAAATTATTCAGTCATTAGTTATTATGGAAAGGTCACTTTTATAGTAAGGTTATTAGAAACAGTAACTGGAGCATGCTTCATGTAATAAATTTGGTACATTGTAAACGAGTAGTTACATAGATTAACATTTAAAAGAATCGTTACTACTTAACATTAACAGAGGAGCTGCAGGACAGGTTAAGTGAATTGGTAGAGAAGTGTGAAGAGTCAATACCTGAGGCAAAGGTCACATTCCAGTCAGGAATTAATGTCCAGGAAGTACCCTGTACCAAGATTGTTAATATCATTAATGATACACAATACAATTGTAATATCATTATTCAAAGACATGATCATGGTTTTCACTTTTGAGTAAATGAATCTTGCATCTTGAACATGTTGAAGAATAGATATATGCTTTAACAGAAAGACAATATATTCTATTTTTATATTTTTGTACTATTATAAAGAGCTGTCTGAAAGCTGATGTTTAAGGCCTCAGCATGCCAAGTTCAAAGATTTACATCATTTTGGAACAGAAAAATATACACTTGCTTAAAGTTTGCAAAGCACTTGGGTAAGAATCAATAACTGTTTTTTATACAGAGATTGTATGTGATGTTCTGTAGTAATGTGAGTTCATTGTAAAACATCTGGAGAAAGGGGGTCAATAAATCACAGAATCACTGAATCTTAAGGGTTGGAGGTGACCTCAAAAGATCATCTAGTCCAACCCACTGCCAGAGCAGGTCACCTAGAGTAGGTCACACAGGAACTCATCCAGGTGGATTTTGAATGTCCCCAGAGAAAGAGAAATTTTTAAAATATCAAGTCTGTTATTTAAATTTACAAAGACAGTTACAGAGGATTTTTCAATCCCTAGAAAAGGAAATGCAGAGTAGATAACCAGATAAGATGAAAGCAGAGATATTCATTTTCATTTTTTACCACAAATACAAGAAAAATCCCTAGTCAAAGGCAAAGGACATAAAATACTACAAGTACTCCATTTTCTACTATTTAAAATTAACCTGTGCATCCCATTGCTAGAGGATACCACTGAAGGAAGTAGTGAATTCCTGAAAGGAGCACCATCTGCAGCTCAACCTGAGAGGAGAACAAAATAAGAATTGGAGATTCCTCTTACTTTGAGTTATGAAGCAAGGGCCAGCTGGGTCTCAGGGAAAAGTTCTCCTTTTGTGGCCCAATAGAGAAGGGAGCAGAAGTGCTAAGATCAAAAGGCAGACGTTACACAGAAGAACTGCTGCTTTGTAACTGCATCACAGCTTTTATCTCTGGTTTTACAAATCTGGAGCGCAAGATTTGGTATTTGCTGGGAAATGTATTAAAATGTCAGAATGCATGTCACGCCTTCTTAGCGCTTGTGATTCATATTCCTATAACTCACCAGAAAGACAGGAATATTTTTAGCTTTTTATTTATCTCAGGCAGTTGAACAACTGAATGGCGCTGAAGATTTTGCATTGAAGTTGAGTTAGCTGTTTATCATGAGTTAAATTTTGTTATCTTTTAATCCAAAAGCAAAAAGTATATTAAAACAGATTGTCAGTTAGTGGTTAAAAAAGAGATAAGGCTTTGGTTATTCTAAATTATATTCTCAGCTCTGAATCAGAGCTCTTCTGTGAATTCAGACAAGTTATTTAATTTCTTTGCATCTAAACTTCCCCATATCTGCAAAATGGATCTGCTAAATGAAGATGCTGCTAAACCATTAAGTGATTTCTGTGTTCCAGACATGAAAAAATGTTACGTAAATGAAAGATGTTATTACTGAGCTTTGTTCCGAAGCTCCTATAAATGAGTCTCTAGTTGTCAACTCACATCAAATAAATGTAATTATATAGTGCTATTCTAGCTAGAGACATTTATGGGACTGAAATTCTCCTTGAGAGCTGTCACCTGCTATCCCAGATACAGCTTGGCATGCTTACCCATGTTTACAGGGGGAATTATTGTGGACTGTTCCCTCAAGTTCTCTGTTTGCTTGAGGTTTTTTTCTGCTTCTAGCTCTTAATCTCTTTCTCCATCTACAAATAGTTCTCAAGGATGACTGGGCCAGTCATGAGGTGCTGTTTACTTGTTGAACAAAGCAGTACCAGACATGACAGCAGAGTTCAGCTCAGGAGCTGGATTCCTACACTGACTTTCCTTTTCCATCAACAGACAATGCTGCTCTTTAGTAGTGAGGGATTTTACATCAGTGTTGACAATTTTAGCAGTTTACATCACACAAAGGTGTTCTGCAACATGTCTGCTCCCAATTACAAAAAAGACAATTGAAATAATACTCAGCAGATTTGATTAGGTCTCTGCTGTGACTTTTGAATACATGCTGTTTCTTTTTCTCCTTGAAGAGGAATCTTTGACTGCCTCCTCACAGGTTCTGGGTGATGATGGAGGGTGCATTTGGGCAACCAGGAGGAGACTCACAGGCCTGGGATTACAACTGGGAGCCAATTTATTTCTATCTACCCACACTTGCTGCAGGGTAAAGAACAGGATGAAAGGCACATGCAAAAGATAATCAGAATAAATGCTCCCAGCAACAGTACCGACAGGAATAGATTGTGTGGAAAGTAGAAACACAGGATTCAATGATTCTGTGACACTTCAGTCAATTTGCGTAGTGACTTTATGCCTGCAACTGCGCATCACTCTGCTGTTCCCCATGAATAATGCTGATGGCAATCCTGGTGTCCTGGATCAGGCCTAGGAGAAAGAACTTTCACACAAAAGAAGTAACAAAAATGCACTGGAAACCCACTCAAATATAAGAACCACTCCCAGCTTGTGGTGAATGTTATGATCCAATAAGAAGTGCTTTGTTACTTCTGGGTTCCTCTTTTCACACCTATAAAGATAAAACAAACAACCCTCTTGAGCATCAGTGAAGTTACTGGAAATTGTAGATGCCTTACTCCAATTTGTAAAAGAAATGCCAGATATAAGAACCAGTACCAAAGTTTTGGTTCCAGTACCTTGTGCAAGCTCCAGGGCTGATGGCCACGGAATTGCACTTCTAGTCATAGCATAGGAATCCCAGCACAGCATCCTTGTTCAACACGGTTCCACTTCAGCCTGAACAATGCTGCCACTGGGGGAAATAGTTCAGATTCTTATAAATAATTTGCTCAGATGCTGAGAGAGCTGGAAGTGTTAATGATATGAAGTGGACAGCAGAATAGATTCCCTCATCTATTTCGTGCAGCTGATAAACAATAATGTCCTTCAGTATTTCCCCAGCTGGCCCAGGTTCAGATGGCCAACACAATAATTAAAGTCTCCATATGCTATTAGCAGTTCTCAGGCCATCCATAGTTCATTGAAGAAATGTCTGTGGTGAGCTGAGATGGATGGCTTCCTCTATAATGAAAACAGAGTGAAAAGTAAGACTGTATGAGGAAGACCTGCTTCTACTTCATCCCTGTGAAGGGGGAAAGATACCTGTGGGGGGGAGGGTGGGTTTTGTTAAGTATCTGGTACCTTTGTTTCATGTAACAAAGGAAAGACAAATGGTAACACATTCATAATTCCAGCACCAGTTTTGACATAATAGGACAAAATGGTGCCTGAGGATTCCTGTGTATCAAGCAGATGGGCCATCCATTATTTTCCTTTAGGTCAGGGGTCATCTTAAAACGAGAGTCAGCAATCATTTTGCAGGGTATAACAAAACCATTTTTTCCCCCTGCTTCTTAATCTCAAGAAAGCGCTACTGTCCTCTACTTTTGTCCACATACATTATCATTTTTGTCTATTATCTGTGTCCCCGGAGACCTAATAGTCTTTTCTTCAGTGTAGCTTGATCTGGGGTGGCTGTAAGCTTTGCTGCAGGCAGTGTCTGACAACTGCTTGCCTCTTGGTCAGTGTCAGTTCCCTGGGGGAGGGTAGGCATTCACTTCATTATTAGAAGCGTGGAAAAAAATCCTATATTCATTTAGATCCAGAATAAATATGTAATATTTGGAACAAAGGACCCATGTTCCAGTCCAGCTGGCAGTGCTTTTACCATTGCCATTCTTCAAGGCCAGCTTCTGCTTAACGCATGCATTAAGGTCATTTACTTAAAAATAATGGAATGTTCTGCAAAAGCCTTTTTTCCTTCTGTCGGTCCAAATTTCACCTTCCACCATCTCTCATTGATCCTCAAGCTCTAAGAGCTTGTGTGAAAAAGCACTTTTGTGAAAATAAAGATCGTTCAATTATAGTACTTGGGAGAAGAGAGCAATAGCTCTTTTTCAAAAAACAGGCCTGAGACTTATTTTGTCATATAACATTGTGCTCTTATTCAGGTGTGAGGTGGGCGTGAATTTTGTCTATAAATTACCTCCTCCATTACTGGGGTAAAAATGGATTTCAATAAAAGGCTTTATTGTTAGCTTCCTACAGGACATCTTAGTACTTCACATGATTACCCAAGATAAGAAGGTGCCCTTCAAGCCTGTTCACATGCTTATGCTGCAGTTGTCTGGTACTGCTCTTTATGTTCCCTTCTATTTGAGACACACAGGAAATGAGCTCTGAACCAGATGGCTCCTCTTTGTTTCAAGAAGCTAAGCCTAAAATTGAACAGTGTTGTAAAGGTTTAAGAAAAAACTTAGTCCTGTTGATGCTAACAGACATGACCATTTATGTCAGCAGAACAAGAATCTCACTGGTAATATACAGTTGCTGTTTAAGTCAGATTGTCTTCCTAGTGAACTCGAAGATGAATGAGCATGCGTAAGCTCTTTCTTCCAAAGACCATGCAGAAAGGCTAACCAGAATAGAAGTGAAATGCACTTCAAGAGTAAAAATCAAACATCTGTGCATCTTCTAATACCAGCTTCCAAAAATTTAGGCTGAGATTGTTCTGAAGCAACAGTTATTATTAAAAGCTAAGGATGAATTCTGCTTACATATGCATACATATTCTGAAGATTCCGTTGGATCTAGTAGAGCCAGTCAGTACAAATGTCCTGTAACAGTAGATGTGTCACTTTTAAATTTTTCCCCCTCAAGAGCAAGTTCCAAACCATTTGGGAGACAGTTTGCAGCTAAGTCAAGCTGGAAGGTGAGGATAACTATTTGGGAGAGATTGAGACCAGTTTTGCCATCTCTTCAACATTTACAGCTGTTTTTCTCTCAATGGACATACTTCACTCTAATTACTGCTAATAGGAGCTGGATGTGCAGTCTGAGGAAGTCTGAATTAGTTGCTGCTCATTCAGCAGAAATGAGGATGTTTGTGGCTAAATAAAACCTTGTCTAGCACATAGCATTAATTGGATCACCACCTTGACAATATTGAAAGGTCATGGAAGAGGGCAATTTCATCTTTCTTTTGCACAGTTCCTATGAAGGTCAAGAAGACTTGGAGCTGCTTCACTCTAGAAAATGCAAAAGTGGCTTCCTTCTCCCTTTCTTCTCTCCTTCCTTTTACTCTCATCTTCCACTTTCAACAGCAAGACATGGAAAATAAAACCCAAATGAAAAAAAAAAAAAAAAAAGCCCTAGGAAAGTGAGAAAGAAAATCTTTCCGTGGCATTATGCTCGTGGGGAAATAAAGCTTATCTCAAAAAACTACAGCCCTGAGTGCAGGTGGTCTTACACATGAGTGCTTGTTTCTGCCAACTCAGTTTCAGAACTCAGGCACGTATACAACTGAGCTATAGCCAGCATGTGTATTTGCAAAGCTATAGTGGCTGTTGGGGTGGGCTGCTATCGCAATAGGCTGTAAATTGGTACACCATTGTAGGTTAGTCATGTGTCTAGGTCCCAATTCAAAGCAATATTTGAAGCTTGTTTGTATATTTGTTTCAATCTTTATTTTTTTTTAAATCATTTTATCTTAATTGTCTTTTATAATGACTTATACTACATCTCCAAAACCTCACAACAAACTAAACAAATATTGCTTGTACAAACCTTAGCTCTAACTAAACTTAGAGCTTAAACTAAACTTTAATTGGCTTAACTAAACTGATGTACAGTCTGGCCTGAAATCAGAGCAGTTGGTTTGTT
Source organism: Urocolius indicus (assembly GCA_013401255.1). Classification (NCBI taxonomy): domain Eukaryota; kingdom Metazoa; phylum Chordata; class Aves; order Coliiformes; family Coliidae; genus Urocolius; species Urocolius indicus. The sequence goes on along the minus strand of WBNH01012173.1, from coordinate 23,081 downwards.
GAAAGAGGTATGATCTGAGACAATATACCTGTATCTTCCTTGGAATTCTGGGATCACTCTGTCAATGTGCAACTATGGAGAACACCATATAATCTCTTTTTTCCAGCCCAATATGATATGTCAATATTACCTAGCAGTTCTCCAGAAAACCATATGTATAATGCATTTACATAATTTCTTTTTAAAATATATTTGTTTATTCTTGCCTTATTTGTTATTTTTTACATCAGCCGCCTTCTCTTTTATTTTGTGTATAAGCAAATAAGCTTTTCTGTCAGTAGATCTATTTCTCTTTGATAAAAGGTTACATATTGCTAATGTCTTGACTGTTCTTGACAAAAAAAGTACAACATAAGTTTGCTAATAAACCAGAAGAAATTGTTATTACCAGACAGGTAATGATGTCATGGCTGACTCCTCTATAAACTTTCAACTTCCCATAACATGAAACATACTATTGATCTACATCTCTTTTCCCCAAAGGCCCTCTGTTAGAAACAAATGATCAACTTCCAATGAAAAACATCCTGAGCACTTCAGAACATGTAATCATTGTGTTTAACTGGCTCATTTCTTCACTATTCATAGTTTTTATATCGTACACTCATCTTACTGGCCTAAATATGTATCAGTCTCAGAACACAATGAGTTTACTTTCAGTTAGACTTTATTCAGCTCCACTCAGAGCCTCCTGAAGAGCCACTGTCTCACTGTCAGCTCTGAGGTTATACCTCAGAAGGTTATATCCCTCACCAAGCTCTTACCTGGCAGCGGCCTCTGCAGAATTTCCCTGATCCTGACTGAAAACACTCTCTTACATTGTCCAGGACATATAGATTTGTGGGAAATGAAAAAGAATCAGGGCACAGATTCAAGCTATGTCCATGATAACCTGGACTGTTTAATAGCATGTTCCTTGCCACATATGGCTTTGGATCATGAGAACTGCAGTCTCCATACAGTGTTGAAACGCTTTGCAAGGTGACACAAACCATGAGATACTCTACATCTGTATGTAGACGTGACCTGTGCACTCACTCTCAGGGTTAGAAAAAGACTTTTAGACTTTGCCTGGGACAGGAATGGAAATACAATGAACATTCCACTCTCTAGTCAAGTATATCTTTCATCAGGAGGACTGAAGAGTTATTTAGTCTTCTTTCCATCTACATTCTAGCAGTCCAAAGTCACCTGCAGTTTACCTGCAGTCCTGTAACATACCCATCGATCCCACCACCATCTGTGCTTCTCTGCTGGCACTACAAGCTGAGCGGCACCCAGGCTGTGGCCAGCTCTAGGCTATCCTCATTAGCTTCAGAAAGATTTAAAATGTGGCATTTTGCTTTAGGCAACATTACCATAGGGAGTCTTTTTGATATTTTATCTGAAATAAAACCAAAAAAAGCATCACTTTGAAATGTAGAAAGGATCAAGAGAAAGTCTAAATCACAACAACTGTTCAGACTATTAGAAACCTGTTTTTCTCCAAATGCCATTATATTGGATTTTTCAGTTGTATATATATATATTGTCATTGAAGTCAAATGTTCAAATAAAGGTATTTCTCACAAAATCAACTGTATCTCTGTGCTTCACAATGAATAGATACAAAAATGCAATCACTGATGTGGTCACACTTATGCTAGTGATGAAGGGCAAAACAGTAGGCATATAATATAATGCTTTATAATAATCAGGTAACTGGTTCTTTTTGCCTAAATCTATCTGGAATCTTATTGTTCTGATTGTTTTTCTCTTCAGAGTGATTAAACTGTACCACTTAGGCTATGATATGTGGAAAATAAAAAAATACACAATGTGCCCGCAATCTTGACACCCACATGCCCTGCCTGGAGCTGGCATCTTCTGCAAGAAATACTGTGGAAAAATGGCAAATGTAGGTAGTGAAATGTCTTTATTCCATAACTATACTTGAAAAAAACTCTTGAAGTAGCCAGTGGCCTTATGGAAAAATACCATATTTCAGGGAAAACATTGTATACTAAGTTTCATCGGTTCCACTTATCCTTGGTAAAATGAAACAATTCCAAGGCCCAGATGACTGTGAATGTCAGAGGTCCAGCCCTGTCTTTGAATCAGGCCAAAGTGCAAAGGAGACCCTTCCCCTCTTGTGTGCCCCGATTTCCATGTGAAGGAGTGCTCAGCATCCAGGATTGTGATGTGGTCACTTTGAAGAGGCCAGAACCACCATGTATTCCCACCACTCCATCTAGATGGAACCTTTCAGTTCATATAGAAAATCAGGACTGCCCTTACTGAACAATTTTATATCTTTTTCCTGTTGTAGCATATTTTAAAGTAGAAATGGTGAGTCATACCTGTGGTAACATATTACTACAGTAATTTATGTTAGAAAGGACTTAAAAGTATTGAGTAACGTTGAAAAGTAGGTTCTAAAGACAAGCCGAAGTGAGATCTGATAAGCATATAGGTCTTACCTGTCTTCTGAGATCATGCTTTGGTTTTTATCAGAAAGATAAGAAATTTCTACCTGTCTCCTCCCATCAGCTGCAAATCCCCTGAGCTACTGCAGGCTAATCCACCTGCTCCATGTTCCTTCTCACCAGCTAGACATACACAACACCACTGTGAAAATGACACTTGCATGGTACAGAAACCAGCAAACCAGAAATAAAGCGAGGCACAGCTGCTGCCCTGAGAAGCCCCAGCCTGAACTCCGGGCTGAGCATTCGTCTTAGCCACAGGCTGCAGAGCAAAGCAGAAGCAACAAAAGTGAATTGCTCAAGGGAGAGCAAAAGTTTGAACACGAGGCAAATGAAGCATGAAAAACGAAGCAGTGAACCAAACAATTATTCACTACTACAAGAAAATCCGTTAAAGAAAAACAAAGTCATTTACAATAGCACAGCCAAGGGAGGTGGAGATGAAAGCATAGAAGACAATTCCACTTGAAAAGCTATCTTGAAATTCTCTGACTGAGGAAGACAAGAAGAAGGGGAACAGAGGGGAAAATAAGGATGGGAGAAGGAAAAATATCAAAATGCAAATTAGCAAGCTTCATTAGTGGCCTCATTCCAAAGTATGTAAGGAAAAGACTAAACAAGAGCTGTTGCCTTTCTGGGCATGGTGCCACCTCATAACACACGAGGAGAGAATCTCAGATGACTGAGATGGGGTACCAAAAGATCATAGAAATGGTAAAGTGAATGGCCAAAAAAGCTTTTTGTTCCCTCCTCTAATCATATTGAAGATACTATACATTCATGCCCACTGTGTGGTTCTGTGACTGAGTCAACAAACAATAAATATAATTGAGGTGTGTGTTTGTGTTGGTACTCTGCTACTAAGTAAAACTTCGAATATGCGAATTCTGCCAAGTGGCTTGTTCTGCAAAAAAGCTTCTACCTATTGCATGGCAGCAGCTCCACAGAAGACAGTTGTGGATACTTTTGGTTTTCCAGACAGGTCTCTCATTGAACCTCATTATTGACAGTTTAAATCTTATAGACTTTCTTTTTTCTACATGATGCTCATATGTGAGATGTTTGGGGCTATCCAGTCACCATTCCACACATCATCGATCAGGGTACACAACCCGGGGAAGTGTTTACAGTGACACCAATATCATATATGTAACACATTTAGGGATGTCATTTTTTATGAGAAAAAAAAAAAAAGAAAAGCAAATTAAATGAATTTTGTATGATCCTTGAATGTGTAATATTGCCAGACTAGAACTCAAAAAATATCCAGTATCTATTATGTATAAGCATGAGATTGTTTCAAATGCCGTGAGGTCTACACGTCCTATCCATTGTTTTTATTGAATTCTGATTTCCAAACACATTTATACATAATTTGAAACTTTGCTGTCAAACTAGGACAGAGAGAATACTTTCTGCATGGTCTAAACAGCTGAAGTATAACCATATGGATCCAGGAACTGGTGCTTTTCCTATAACCTCAGGTAGCATGGCACTTTATTTATCCCTATTGCAGAATGGTGCTGGAGGGATAACAACAGAAATTCACCTTGCTTGCAGCACACTGAACCTAAAAAGTGAAAAGGCGGGCTTTAAATGGAATGTAGGAGATTTAAAGGTGAAGATTGTGATTTGGGTTCATTTATTTGAAGAAAGACTCCAGTTTCTAAAGTTTGGGAGAGATCAGCTTGCAGAAATATCATTGGGCTGGGCTATTTGCAAGAGTTTTATACTATTAGTTGCTATGAATGCTAGTCTAAGATTAATACATATGAAAGAAAAATCTATATTTGGATCCAGCTACCAGTTAAAGAAATCATTCAAAATTTGATTGAACATAGGACTTTGCCATCTCCCTACTAACAGAGGCAACATAACTTACCTAGAGTCACATTCAAATCCAGCTAAGGAAACAGATCAAAGAGATTTGAAATGCATGAAGCACTTACACATTTTAACATCTTTGTAAAAACAGAGATTTAAACTTGTGACATTACTAAGTCACTTCTACTCAGACTTATTCTCCTGTTTTTTCCTCAGATGTCACATATGCTGCTTCTATTCAGGATATTCCTTCTGCAAGCCCTATCAGCCTCTTTCCCTGACACACTGCCAGCAAAGCATTCATGTATTCATCTTTTTCATGTTCAAAAACATGGTCAGTGTTGCTGGCCACAGGCAAATTCTGTAGCATAATGCAAAGCTTTTTTAGTTTTTTTGGTTCATTGTCACATTTGGCCCCAGAATCCTGAAAAAGGTTTATAGAAGCATCCCTGGAGCAGATAAGAGCACAAAAACTGCCATCGTGGATGAGACACATGGTCCATCTAGCACAGTATTCTGTTTCCAATAGGGAAAAGTCGGGCTGCTTCCAAGGAAGCGTCTGTGCAGACTGTTTTTAAATGAATCTGTAGGGAGCCTTTCACTGGCTGAATGTGTCCTCATCCTCGTATCGAAACACAAGTTGTCTTAAACTCTGATACAAGAGACATCAGTCACTCATTCTTTTTGTGATGGTAATTTAAATATTTTTCACAATCATAAAGATCTGAAAAAGATGAGAAAAAACTGGTTCTGGAGGCCATTGAGCTTATGTTACCTGATAGCATACCATATAGGTCTCCCCATTGGGCTCTCTGATCAAACAGCAGTCCTGTGAAGAATGAGTCTCCTTAGTCTTCTCTCTAATTACAGCAGATGTAGAAAAAAAAAGGCAGACTATCACTGTTAGGAACACAAAGTATTGGAGCTGCTACTAATTAAAAAGTGGACAAAGTTTATCAAGCTTGGAAATAGCAAGTGCTGCTAGACAGGTTTCAGCCTCTTCATCCCAGACTGAGCAAAGCTGTTGGGTTCAAGCTGCTGTTGGTGTTCTCTCTCTTAGCAAGGATGGTCCATTCATTTAAGTTGAACTCTGCCTTAAAACTCAGCCTGTTAGTGTACATATATCCTGCTTTTTTACTAATTCTTTTCAGTACTATTTATTTTGTAGGGGGAAAAAAAATCATCATATTCACTTTGCTTTGTTTCCAAAACTACTTGAGGATACAGGACATGAAGGATGATAGAAGATCACATTATATGCTCTTCCTTCCATATCTTCTGTACAAGAAAAATGGTGTCAGCGCTGATAATTATATTTGGCTTTCATATATCAAGATTTAGCTACGTCCTACAGCTAATAGTAATTTCTAGAATTTAGCTCACCAGATAAACATGAACAGTTAGAGTCAAGGTTTCAATTGCTCTTTGCACACAGGGTTTCTCTATTACATCTGTAGAGCTTCTTACCTGGAGACACTTCCTAGCACCAGCAACAAACATATGTACTTGCACTAGACATAATGTTTACTCAACACAGATGCAGAAATTATTTATGTATACGACATTGATCATGGAATATTATTTGATTTTCCAACTGTATTAAGAAGACAGGTCAAAATACTTGTTTATTTTGAGGTAAAATCAATTCACTTGGCTAAATTCATGGAATCATAGAACCATAGGATGGTAGGGGTTGGAAGGGACCTTTAGAGATCATCTAGCCCAAATCCCCTGCTTCAGCTGATCCACCTTGATCAGGTCACACAGGAAAGGGTCCAGGTGGGTTTTGAAAACCTCCGGAGAAGGAGACTCCACATCCTCCCTGGGCAGCCTGTGCCAGGGCTCCCTCACTCTCACAGGAAATAAGTTTTTCTTTCAGTTTAAGTGGAACTTTTTGTGTTCCTGCTTTTGCCATTACTCCTAGTCCTATCACTGGACACTACAGAAAAAAGGGTTGCCCCATCCTTTAAAATACTTTTAAGTATTAATGAGGTTCCCCTTCAGTGTCCTCTTCTCCAAACTGAACAGTCCCAGGTCCTGCAGCCTTTCCTCATGAGGAAGATGCTCCAGTCCCCTGATCATCTTGGTGGCCCTGTACTGGATTCTCTCTAGTTCTCTGTCCCTCTTGAGCTGGGAAGCCCAGAACTAGACACAGTACTTCAGACGAGGCCTCATCAGGGCAGAGTAGAGGGAGAGCAGAACTTCTCTCAGCCTGCTGGCTACACTCTTCTTGATGCATCCCAGGATGCCATTGGCTTTCTTGGCCACAAGGGCACATTGCTGACTTATGGTTAGTTTATTATCAACCAAGACTCCCAGGTTTCTCTCTGCAGAGCTGCTCTCCAGCATATCTACATTGCCCTGAAAGGGATGCTGTCTCCCACAGGTTTTCCAGGAGTCTGCAAGAAAGGTATCCTTCTGTGTTCCCAACAGCAGTAGTTTTCATGTGACTTATCTTTCAATTCAGTGTACATGCAAAAACTCAGAACCTAAAATCCAATCCTGATATCAAATGCATTAGTTCATATATTCAAGGAGGTTGACAGTGACCCAGTTTTTCCCCATAGTCAAGAGAAAATTGTTTATCTGTAAGGGTTATCCCGTGTCAGAACAAAGTCAATTAACTCAGTTGACCAAGGTGGTAAAAAAATCCAAACAAGTGGAAATAAAGTGAGTTTGGATCAAAACAGCAACTCTAATCTAAAACCATTTCTTTCACAATGAGGGACTAAGTGACACCCAGAAACTTCGTTTAAGATAGGTGGAGAGTAAATCAGAAGCATTAAAACCAGGAGCTAAAAATAGCTAGCTCATTTCTTAACAGAGTAAAATCTAATATCTTAAATTATGAAAAAAAAAGATTAATTCATCACACTAGCTGTAGCATAAAAATTGACACAAAAGTCTTAACATTAAGAAATATTAGTGGATGCATACAAACATAACCATCTTAAAAAAACTTCTGATTTTATGGCAAATGATAGAAACATAAGATCTTATGTTAGACTTCCTGGAGTCATAGGCAGGTATGTAAAGGTAAATTTCCTTCTGTTCTCTCTTGAGAAAAGCTGGGGGATTAGAACATGGACTGTTCTCTGTTCTCTCTTCATAAAATGAAGCACGTGCAGGTATGGCTTGTTTTAGTTATTTAGTTATATTTAGTCATTTCAGCTTACATTGTAGCTGTTGTGCCTGAAGAAGTATCTAGTATTCTATAAACAACATCCTGTTTAAAAAAGCTGAGCTCATCCCTGTATTAGAAGCTGACTAAGCCAGGTTCAGAAGCAAGTCAGTGAGCCTATATCCCTTCTGTAGCGAATGCCATGGCCAGTCACCATGAATCTGAACTCATACTTGTCTTTCTTACAGGACTGCAGAGCTGAAAGTCATTTGCACTTCAGTTTGTCATTTGAAACAAAGCCAAAATTGAGGCAGCAGAATCTAATCTTTCAAACATGACCTTAATCCCCTCCTGTAGTTCAAAGGCTTTAAAATTAAACCTGTTCATTTAGATCACCTTTACTCCAAAGTAATTCTCATTCTTCTCTGGACTTCCATGCCCTTTATAATTCAGTCTAGATAGTCGCCGCACAAAAAACCCCACCATCTCACCTTTAATCCCTGCTCCTGCCTTTCTTATCAGCTATTAAAAATTCCAATAGGCTTTTGAGTTTGGAATTTTATGTATTTCAATATCTAACAAGCCAGTCTCATTCTGATACTTAAAATACCTTTTAGGACTTCTAGCATTGCTTAAGTTGAGCCTTGGTTTCTTCTTGGTACAGGTGTGCTGATTTGCAAAGAGTGAAATTGTTACCTGTAGCAATCTGTAATAGAGCAAACCTCTAGACCCACAGATGATGAATTTAATCTAAATGGTCTTCTAATTTTTATCCTAAATATGCTGAAAGCTTCTGTTTTTACCCTGAATGTGCCTATCATAAATAATCTTTTTTAAAAATCCATTAATATTCTTTGCCTGCAAACTCCTCAGAGCTACCAGAGCACCACACCTAGAGCTTTAAAATCAAGCTGGAAAGCAAGGCTAACAAACAAAATTCTGAGTCCTGGAGTGTATTAGCAGGGGTGTGCGTAGTGGGTGGTGAGAGGTTCTCCTCCTCCTCTACTCTGCCCTCGTGAGACCACATGTGAAATATGGTGTCCAGTTTTGGAGCCCTCTGTTCAAGGACAGGGAACTGCTGGAGAGAGTTCAGTGTAGGGCCACAAAGATGACGAAGTTAGTAGAGCATCTCCCTTATGATGAAAGGCTGAGGGAGCTGGGGTTCTTTTGCTTGGAGGAGACTGAGGGGTGATCTCTTTAATGTTTACCAATATATAAAGGGTGGGTGTCAAGAGGATGGAGCCAGGCTGTTCTCGATGTTCAATGATAAGACAAGGGACAACAGGTACAAGTTGGAACATAAGAGGTTCCAAAGAAGCACAAAGAAGAATTTCTTCTCTGTGAGGGTGATGGAGCACTGGAACAGGCTGCCCGGAAGGGTTGTTGAGTCTCCTTCTCTGGAGACATTCAAAACCCACCTGGACAAGTTCCTGTGTGACCTACTCTAGGTGGCCCTGCTCTGGCAGGTGGGTTAGACTAGATGATCTTTTGAGGTTTCTCCCAGCCCTTGAGATTCTATGGTTAACTAGCTCACCAAATTCATCCTGCATTATTTTAACAAACCTCTGACAGGCATTTAAGGGCAGGTAGGCTGGAGAAATGGCACTTGCCAGGTTTTTTTTCCACCTGTCTTGCTAACCCCAGCAGCCTAGGTCTTGGGAGCCTGTGACACTGGGGACCTGGATACCATCACCAAGGATGCAATGATGAATCTCTGCATCTGCAGCCGTTGTCTATGCTAATTCTGCACCTGTGGGGGCTGGAGGCCTAGCAGTTCTGTATTGAAGCCACCTGTCTCCTGCAGGGTCAACAGGAGAAGGATGGAGTATCTAATCATGCCCTTCATCCACTCGTGGTGCTGTCAGTGGGACATTGAAATGGCAGATGTCATGTAGACTGCAGTCAGAGGTTTCTGGGGTGCCTGGCTCTATTTCAATTTATAGATGAAGTGGTTTTGACCCTGGGAATCATGTATTATTTTGGAAACCATGGTTTCCCATCTTTCCAAAAGGAAATACCTTGGGGGTTCTTCTCTGAGAACTGTTTTGAATTTTCAGGTTTCATTTTACTTCCAGGTAATAAAACTGCCTCCCAGTCACCTTCACTGGTGACTTTTTTACAGTTCATCCTTCAGCTCTGCTTGATATCATAATACCATTAGTGCTAATGAGCTCTCCAACAAACATTGCATTGTTGCTCCCTTACCTACTTACTTTGGGAAGAATAAAAGACTGAAGATGCTGTGGCTATTAAATCAGAGACCTGCATTCACTTACATTTTTTACTTTAACTAGCTCTATTCACTGTAAATTCCCTTCACACTCTGTAGTGTCAAGAACACATTACCATTTTTTCACTGATCTCAGTTTCTCAGGTGCTTGTCACTGCATGTGTTGCAAAATCAGCTTCTGTGTATACATGTGGCCAGGCTTAGCAGCTGCTTTTGCAGGATAAGCTGTGATATATATTTTGTATTTGAAATCAGATTAAGTCCCAAATCCATCAAATAGTTTATTTTAAAGACAGAATGTTTTATCCTTTGCCTCAAACATGTTTCTTTACTACTAATTTCACAGCATGCCCCTCAGCTCCAAATTTTCTGGATCTAGGATTACGATTCATTTGTTCACTCTGAAAGAAAACCTCATTCATTTTGTACTATGTCTGCTATACATAACACAGTGCTACTATACGACACTACTGCTGCCTGCAGCTCTCCAGCTGTCAGGGAAAAGGAGCCATCCTGGCAGGGCAGTCTGTCCTGGACTAACCATCCTGGGATCCTGCATTAGTGTCATACTTTGCCTTTCTAACTTTCAGATCTCTGGTCAGATCTGAAGATGAACAGTCAAACAGTGACATTTATCCCCTGGCAAAGATCCTGTGGAAGTCAGAGGAGTGCCCCTCCATGAAACTTCTATCAATATTTGTTGTCTCCACTGGTGCTAGAGAGAATGGCTCCAAAGAAGAATTGGGGTCCACAAACTCCTAACCTAAATGGAAAGTAAAAAGCAAGCTCTCCATAAAGTCAGCAGATGGTAAGAGGGAGATAATAATGAGTGCTGTCACCAGCAGCGGTTGCAGCTCAGCAGCCACCATAGCATTATTGAGTGTTCGTCAGTGTGACATTGAGCCTCCACAAAAGAAGCCGTCAGCTCCCTGCAGGTCAGCCTTCATGTCTCTTACAGTTGAGCCCTGACTATAGCTCCCACAAGATAGAGCTTGCAATATTTTCTCCCATCCCTCTTGACCTCCCTGGCTACTTATAGATCAGTGTCTGCTGTTTCAGGGCTTCTGTAACCTCTGGCAGGATTCAACAGTGTGGGCCCATAAGCCCTCATCTAGCAAGCGTGGAAGTCAAAGGTGCTGCAATTTTGGGATAAGAGCACAAGGGTAATTTCAACCACACAGAAAAGCAGGAGAAAAAAATCAATACTTCTAAATGGGGAAAGCAAAATGTGATGAAAGAGGAATCATTCCTGAGCCTCCGTGCAGATCTGACAAACACTGGAGAGCAGGACTGAAGTATGAAGCATAAAAGAATTACTAGCTGTAGTTCTGTCAAGATTGTCCTCCTTGGCTTCTGCTGGGTCTTTCTCTATATAGTTCTTAAAATGGCACTGAGGAAAATACAAGACATTGAAAGATCTATTTTGGTATCTATAATCTTGCTTTCTTATCTTCTCAAGCAACACAGGAAAAGGGAATTATTATATCTTAATAGGATAAATCCTATAAGTTTTAACATCATTTGCTCTTTCTCTAATGCATATTGGCTGGTCATTTTTGTATTGATGGGATTTTCACAAGTCCTCAGCATTGGCCTAATACCTTTCTTGTTCAATTCATTAGAAAGATCTGTGTTAAAAATAAGAAGTTAGGTGAATTGCTTGAATCAGGGATCAACATGAGGCCTGGTATGAAGGGTAGGTCACCCTGTCTCTTTTCAGTCACTTTCTCTGTCATGTCTGATACATATCCTGACATGGTATGCAGAGCTAAATCTGACCCTTTGGACTATGGCTAAGTCCATGCTTCCTGGAAGCCCTTCTGGCATAGGTAACTCTACTGCATTTTCTACGTCGAGGAAGTCAATCTGAGCTCTTCAGGATGAGACAGGAATACTTGCGATCAGTTATATGCAACACAAGCTGCAGCAGGCAACAGGACTTCTGAGAGAGGTGTGATTGCAGCTGCTTGTCTGAACTCTTGACCTACCATCCAGTGAAATCAACAGCATTCACTCTCATATTCATTCACAGCTGATAACCCTTTGCTTGCCTCTCAGTCCCCAGAATCCAGTGGGTCCAGTCAAAAGACATCACAGACTCCATTGGGCTTCCTCAGCCTATTTTCCTCTCTTGGGAAACAATAGAAAGGGTCCTAATTTTTATTTTGGTCTCCTCTCATTGTCCAAGCTATATCCATATTCAGGAGCTTGGAAGCTCTTACGATACTTCTGGTTTAGAAACAATTTAGTAGGCAAAATCTGCCGGTCCCAGGAGTATTGTTCCACCTATGGATGCTTACATCATCAAGTCGCTCACAAGACAACAATGGTTCAAAGGCAGAGGACAGCCAGAGCTGCAGTCCTGGGGCCACTGAACGGGGTTTGAAATCCCAGATAGGTCAAATTGAATTACGATAGGAGAACATTGTGTTTTTATTCACGTCTATTTTCTTCACTTGTAGGTAGTTGTTGAGTTTTCTTGGGAAGATTTTGTTGGCATGAAAGTTTAGAGTGGTGCCAGAATTTATAGTATATCCTTAATTCTGATTATATTGATCTGCCTGTGGGCACAGATACACATGCATTGGCAAGCAAAGTTTCTCAATTCTGCACACAAACAACAAACTATATATGAAAAACTGCTGGTTTTGAGTTTGCATTTCTTTCTCAACAAAAATAAATGTCAGGGCTGGTCTGTTTGCAGAGGTTCAGACCAAAGCCACAAACACTTAAGCTTGTTCTGGGATGTGAACATCTTTTAGAGCAAGGCCCTACAACCAGAGCTCTACCAGTGAGGAATAAACCCAGAATCTGGCTGTTTCCTTCACAACCAGAGGGGAATGTGCAATATGCAATATAGTTACTTGGATACAGAAGTTTGGTCAAAACTCTTCCAAAACCACCTGATAGATCCAAGTTTTAGCCATTTGTCTGTTTTCTCTGTTCATATGGTCTCAGTCAAGGGTGCTGCCTGAGGCTACTGTAAAACAGGCTCTAGATTTCCCTCACAGATCCTTGGAGCTACCCCAGCTACAAAGCTCCCCATCACATCAAGAGACAGTACAATGGTCGTCCTCCTTCCAGTAGGATCAGTCACCAGTGCATAGTCAAGGCCACAGTCCTAAAGATAGGCCCATCCCACATAGTTTGGACACAGCAGAAAACAGCAGCACTTTAAGCCGCCCTTTATGGCCCTAACCACGGTCCTGCTGCAGTGGCATATCCACCCATTTCTGTCCTAGGTGGCTGTCTGCATTGGGGCGACTGGAGAAATCCACTGAGGGATCTGGTAAAGCTCTAGGTAGCAACACGAAGACCTACTGGCCATTCACCAATGGCCTTTTTTTTAGCTACTGTAATGGATGCTATGACTTCACCTGCCCCTAATCCACCCCCGTCTTTCCCTGAAGCATAGTGAGTCAGCTATGCCTTTGTGACCCAGCTGAGATGAAGCAGAGCAAGTGACCTTGGATGTGCTGATAGCAGCAGGAAGAGTAATCACCAGCGTCATAGCTCAAGGGCATCCATATCCTAGTATGTGACTCAAATGCAGAAATCGGTCAGACTTACAACAATACCTTTCTTACAGCGTATTTGGAAACTTTATCCCCTTCTGTAGCTTTTGACTGTTTGTTGTCCTTTCTTTTAAGTGCTTGTTCTTACTCATACCATTGAATTCTCCTTATGTTTTCACACTAGATAATTCTAATACAGTTGTGTTGTATACTACTCACACTCCAGACTGACTCTTCTCCACCTGGCAAAAGATGCTGCGATTTTATTCACACTTTCTGACCTTGGGTGGATGCCTCAGACATCTGTTCAAAACCAGATCTTCCATGACCCAGATCATGACACTTTTCTTGTAGTGTGCAGTCCTTGGTTGTGTTTGAAGAGCAGACTCTAAAGCCACTAGAGGACACAGGCATCTAGCCACCGTTTTAAGGTCTGAAGTCTGAAAAATACTTTTCAGTCATCTAGCACCTCTGTTTCTGCAGGCATAGGGAACTGCTTACTTTAGAAGATGATAAACAGATCCTGAAAATGGCTTGAGGACTGTGGTGACTAGGGCCTCATCTCAGGTGCAGAACTTAGAGAGCAGAGTTATTTACATACCCAAAAATCCTGAAAAAATGACTGTGAGAACTTCAGTGTTAACTCATCTAACTCATACCCAAGTCACAGCAGTCACAAGGTAATAGTAATGCTTGCAAACCAACATTGATAGGAGCTTGTAGATCTGATCTTGGAGGTGATGAGGAAACAGCCAGAGCTGATGAATGTCCTTTTCACACAAGTAGCTTAGTAGACAGTGGGTTAGCCAAACATTGAGACATCATGACTCAAAGGATATCTATTTTCAAACTCTCTTTTGACTGCAGATATCTGATATCCCTTGTCTCCTAAACAAATGGTCTCATTACCAGACCATATAACATTTGTGAATGTGACTGCCTGTCTTTTGGTTGAAATCTTTCCAGTCTGAACAGCATAAATAAATAGTCTTCGTGCTTGAACTGAAGCTGTTGGAAACACTCCACTGTCTAGAACTTTGAGTTCTCTGCTGGGAAGGAGAAGTCCTAGATGTGCAGCCCTTCTCCAATGAATATTTACATCCTGTGCACCAAATACAGCACTGTAAGCAAGAAGTAAGTAGAAAGCTTCAATTTCTGGGCAGACTATATCCTGTCATTTGGACTGAGTACCTACAGAAATAGGGAAAGAAGTCATTTGAGATGACCAAGTTCAAGTCTCCTCAGATGATTTGAGGTTCAGGCACTCTAACCTCTTCCGGCTAAACAAAAATACATCAACTGCTGAGAGAGTTGTCTTTTACCGTTTTTATGCATTGATTACTTGTCCAGCAGCTCCCTAAAGTAAGATAGGGTGCCAAGATCCACCTTAGGCTTTTTCTACAGCTTAGTGTTGTGCAGAAACCTTTTCCACTTAAATTCTGCCAGGCTCCAAATAATAGCAATTTAACACGGTCATTCAAATTTTCATCAAGAGAAATGAGTCACATAATCAATACCAAATCTTTGCAAGTGGGCATAGTAAATTTCAGAAAGGTTTGTAAATTAACACACCAAGAGCAATTCATTGTGATTAGCTAGCAGCATATGGAAATTTCAAGAATTTCTGCTCATTATGTGAAAAGCATCCAGTGGATCTAGAGCAGCAGAATGGCTGCAGACATTCCTAACTATGTTGAAGTGATTAATAAAAGAAAAAGGAAGAATTTGCAATGGGGTTTTTAATCACTTGACAAGACATCCTTGTGCTAAACTACTATTTTTCTTAATACGTGCATCTTCTTCCTGGGATTCCTTTAGCAAACAAGGTAGCAAGATCACTTCTGTTCTTGATGAAAAAAAAAAAAAGCCTCAACAGAAAAAAGATTGTATGTGTGTTGAACTGAAAGCAGTAAAGGAGTGTTGAGTGAAGGTAACATTTTAAGTGCTCTCTGCAGACAGATGCAACCCTGTGGTCTGGGGAAAAGTCTTTTGTTACTATATAAAAATTGGAGTAAGAGACTGAATGAGCAGCCATGATGTGCCTCAGAAATTGCCCAAGGCAAAGGTTATTTTGGCAAAAACAAAAGTATTATCTGTAGTAGCTTGGTAAAATACTATTCTCATCATACAACTGCAGTTTGACAGATCTCATTCTAATATGTCCTGACTGATGAGTTTTACAGGACATTTACCAGCTTAGGTATTATTTAGGCTGTTAGAAGTCATTAGTCATCTCCACAGGGTAAAAGCAGAGGTGGGATCCTGCACCTAACATATCAGTGGACAGGGATAGCAATTCCTCTCTGACTTGACTAGGGCACTCAGTAGAGGTTTTTCTTGTCAAACAGAGTTGATCACCTGTGATGGTTTAGCCCCTAACTGAACAATAACTAAACCACCCAGTTATTCCGCCCCAATTCAGCAGTATGGGGAGGAGAANCGTGATGTCACGTGGGATTGAACAGCCTGGCCACGCCCCCAGCGGCAGCTGCGGAGAGTTAATGCTATCCTGGCCAAACCCAGGACACCTGGCCAAACCCAGGACATCACCACACTGGAGCAAGAGACTCATGGCTGAAAATGGTTATTAAACAAGAGGTAAGCTGGTTTCCTACTGCAATTACTGCAATACAACTGGTAGACTAATGTGAAGGATGCTTGGCACTCAGAGAGCCAGTATCATGAGAGTGAGGCTTTCAAACCACATTGAAGTTAAAATGTGGGAGGAAAACATAGATAGTAAAGCAAGATGTTCCTTCACAGAAGCCCCATAACATCTCCTTGAGAGGCTAGAGATGTTCTGTACTCATGATGAACATGTGTCTCCTAGATTCAGCCCCAGTTTCTGCAGATATTGAATGCTGTATGGTTGTGTAATCCTACATTACACATATGGTCATAGCTCCCACTAACTTCAGCGTAAACAGAAATAAAAAAGTTCCTGGTCTGGGAAGAGCTGCACATGGTGAGTAATAAGTATCTGTAGCATTTTATAAACTCAAGGATTATCACATCAACTTGGAAGGTCTCTTTCTCGCTAACCTTCAAAATTCATGTGAAACTTTCCACATAGACCTGGATACTGCAGTTTCTCTTTTTCTATGTTTTGTATTAAGCATTTATACACATTAAGAGTTTGTATTCGTAAAGGCCAAGGCTTACCCAAGTAACTACATGAACAGCTGTAAAAGTTTTCAGAGTAATATAGGTTTATAGTAATATATAATATAGTCACATAGTAATGTAGTAATATAGTAATATAGGTTTGGGTTAGATGCCTCCTCACTATGTTCTTGCAGGAAGCTGTATATTTGATAAATCATTTGTCCTGAATGTTCATCATACCCTGTTATATGAATGTCTAAGCGTATTAGGATTTTGCCTCTTTTAACTCTCAGATACTTGCACTCTGCTATGTTTGCTGGTGATCTTGAAATTCCTTTTCTGTTTCAAATGCTGAATAATCTAGAGTTATCTCGCACTTGTCATTTTTATCTCCTTGGATTTTGTACATTTGAAACTGGTATTTCAAAAACTGTTCCAGACACATAAACTAGTTTTAGCATTTACTTTTCTCCTTTTTCTCCTACCAAAAAAAAATCATTCTTGTTTTAAATAGCAGAAGTCTAGCCATTTCTTGTCTCAAATATGCTCTCCTGATACATACTAAGCCTTGTTAAGGAGGCAGAGTTTTGGATGATTTCTGTTTCAGAAGAGCTTGTTGATTTGGTGATGCTGTTATTTCCCTTGTTGTATTTCTTCACTGATGACAAGCTTTGCATCTCAACTTGCTGGGGCCCAGCGAGCTGGCTGCTGCTGCTGTGCACCTCACAGACTGTGAGGCAGGGGATAGTTTGATACCTACCTTGTGTTTCAACCTCATGGAGAGATCAGACTCTCAGGGACAAGAGGTTAATTGGAACAGATGTTATTTCAGAAATTGCATGATGCCCATAGATCACATCTTTGCCTCCCTAAGCCTTTTCAATGGTGTTGGACTGCATGATCTCTCTTGTTTTTCTCACACTGGGCTCCTTTTCATCTTTTGAATCACTCCAAACAAAGGCAATCTTTACAAATACAACAAGCCTTCCTCTTTATATCAGGAATTCTTTCCTCTAGGGATACAAGTGATCTGAGCTAAAGCAAGAAGTAATTAAGGCCATTTTTTAAAGCCATGTGTTTCCCCCTTTATAGCCTTAGCAAAAGTTGTGTCTAATTTATACTTTGATGGTGTGTTCATGCTCTCTGCTGGTTTTGACCTCTTCCTTTGAAAGACACTTGTATAACTTCAAAGAAGTCTCAAATTTACTTTGAGTAAATTTACTTAAGTCCCCCAAAAGGGTGATGTAAAAACTTTTTGACTTCAGACCATTCTGCCTCTCTCAGAGTGGGAAACAAATAGACTTCCTCATGTCTTTGAAAATCTGCTCTTTGACAAGTTCAAAGGATGCAGCAGAAGCACCTCTGAGAGTACATGTACAATTACGTCCCAGTACTACTTCTGTTAGTGGGAATGAGTAAAAAAATGTTAAGGGCTTCTCCTCCTCCCAGTGAATCATGTCCCAGAGCTCATTATTATGAACAGCAGATAGAGAGGTAAGAGATGGAAACTAAATCTAAAATCATAAACTCATTAGCAGACATCTATGACCATCTCCCGCGTGGCCATGAATGTGGGCCATCAGGTATTTCTGAGGTCTGAAGTGTACCATAGGGAAAACAAACATTCCTTCACTGAATACTTCTTTTCAGCAGCTTCATAGTGAGGTCAAAATTGTATAAAGAAGTAGCTGTAAGCAAAGAAACAGAATTGAAAAATATTTGTGGACTATGCCTCTTACAAAAATGCTTAGGTGTTAGTCAAACCATCCATAACTGGCCTTAAGGTACTATTAGTGTAGAGCACATTTTGTGTGACTTCTTCCTTTCCTGTGGGCATCAATTGAGCTTTGGATTTATATGCTGCTGGAAAGCCAAAGCCTAGCTACAACCTGTATAAAACTGAAGAAATTCCATCTGTCATTTTTCACAAATGCTCAGCCAATGTGTGACCGTACCTTGTTATCACATCTCTTCCAGCTGTTCCACAGGTGACTGTATCACACCATGGCCTCTCTTCAAGCATCTCTGAAAGTTAGTAGGAGATCTTTATTCTCTGACTGGGAGTGCAGGAAAACTTTAAATGTCCAAGACAAATCTCTCAAATGCAACTCATTGGGACATAGATACCAAGAGGTATTTTTCTAGTATTATTGCCTTAATATAAACTATGAATGGCTCTATTGGCTTCAGTGCTACTGATTCAATGACAATAAGAACCAGAACTTCATAGACGCTATTCATCTTGTGACCTCGATCCTTATTTTTTCTTGCAAACTTGATGGACTTGGACAAATCCTCTGGATTCTTGGAAATGCTGGGACTCTTTCCAAGGATTATTTACAAGCATCACTTTAATCACTTTGATGTCATGTACCTAGAAACAGAATCTAGACAAGGATAATAATATGTCCCTCAACAGTCAGAAGATACAGAAGATGGATAGAAACCATAAAAAATCAGGGGAAAAACAAATCCTATAAACTCAGAATTCCTGTATTAAAGATAATTTTGATATCAGGAAAAAGTTACATTTCATTTTGAAATAATGAATGTAAGCTTTACAATTTGAAAGAATACACCTGGTTAGAAAAATTATAAGCCAACTCTGTTTATTAAGGCTATCTCATTGGAACCAAACTCCATAGCTTATATTTTAACAGGAGTGGGAAAACTGTATGCCGTTCACTGTTTTATGTCAGAGGAGTCTAACCTCATGCAACACTGAATTTCCCAACCAATTCCATTATTTCTTTTCTACTTATTACACCAAAATAAATGCATTCCTGCACAACAGAAAAATCAAGTATCATAAATCCAGAAACAAGACTCTGCCACGTAGATCAATTGAGCTTGTAAAAATCAAGCCCTTCGCATCATTAAAAAGAAGAGTGTTGCTATGTGTTGATTTGTATCAGAATAGTACATCGACGCTGTGGAGCCAAGAAGATTTTGGAACATATTTCTAAAGATTTCCCTTTGCTCACGTAACTGTGAATTAGCAAATACAGTGTCAGAGACGGTGTTACATAAAGCTTTTGGATAAGATCAGCTATATGGTGATGAGAATGACCACAGACTGAAATGCAAGAAAATGGTATTCAATATCTTGCTAGTCCTAGTAATAACAGCAGTTAGCTTGGTTTCTCTTAGGACTCTTTCTAATCTGTAAGACAGTGCTATGAAAATATGACCTATATGTGTTTCTAAGATTTGAGAGAGGGTAACATCATATCTTACTGTGATGGACTATAGTTCCTAATGTGCTTTGTATCTCCAGGTTCAGAAAAAAAATAATGGAGGAGTAGTTACGCATAAGCACACGTACCTTCCCAACAGTGTAAGGCAGATGTATCCTTATCAAAGCTAGAAAAGTTCGAGTTCTGCTGTTGTTTTGCTACTGACAATAAAAAAGTTAGTCCATAAATAGTAAAGTCAGTGATATTTTGGATATATAATGGAAAGAAAAAAAAGAGTTGTTACAAGTTTTTGTCCACATTCATTGGAATTCTCTTGAAAGATAAGTAAATTATGAACACTCTCAAAATATTTGTTGCAGCACTGAGCCTGACAGCTGTTACTAAACGTAGTGTGCTATGGTGTGAGCATAATACACCAATATTATGGCTTTTATTTCTTATAAAAGGTTTTATGGTGTAAAATGGCAGATGAGGAAGAGGCTTCCTGTAGTTATGTAAGATGAAAGCCTGGAGAGGTTTTAAACACAGTCAAAGAGAATATACAGATCTCAAACTTTCGGATTTTTTTTTTCAGTTTTGGAAACTGCATTATTAATGGTATGTTTCAGGGTTGATTTTTATAGATGTGGCCAACACAGAGACTAACAAACATTTCAAAGTACTCTGCTTCTGCTTGAGAGTTGTATTTGTGGGTTTGCTAACACTGCAGTTCCATTGCATTAGTGGGCAGAATGGAAAGCCCCTACAATGACCTGCAGATGCTTCATCATGTTCAGTGTTGGCAAGTAAGCAACTGTCCATGTCTTTGTGTATCTTCACAAACCTCATGGCATCGGAGATAGCTGCTATGTGCAGCCCAGGACTCTACTGACACAAAAACTTAATGGACCTTAGAAAATAATGGCTATTAGCATCAGAAGTCTAGACCACCTCAAGGATAAACTGTTGCATGCTATCTGAAATGAACTATCAGTGGATAGTTATCGATGGGTTGACACTAACAGTCAAACGTCACTATGTGGTGGTAAGGTTGTTATGGTCATGCCAGGCCCTGTGTCCCTAGAAAGGTTCTGTGGATTGTAGAATTTTGAAGGATAACTTGCTCAAAAACAACTGCAAAACCCACAATACTACAATTTCACAACTGAGCACAGCACAGTAATGTTGATGCTTCATCTTCATGGAGTTCCCTTGCTATCTATCATGAAGAAGCCTCACAGTTGAAACCACATCTCATATATGATGTGGGTGAAAAAAAAAGGTGGGTCATGAGTACAGACATAAATTACACTGACTGCACTGGCAAAAGATGTTTTGAGTATATGAGATGACTTTAAATCTGCTGGTCATTCTACAATTTCAAAAGTTATCAAGAAGTTTAACATGGTCCAAAAGGAAGTATAGTGCAAGAAGAATTTGAGCTTTTTATAGAGACAGATAAAAATAAATCTAGAAAATAAAACTTGAGAAGTCATACAGTCCAAATTTTATACTCCAGGGAGGCTTCCTGGACTTATTGTAGAGAATTTTTTCATATGAACAGACTCTTCCTGTGCACAACTATGTTTATGTCTAGAAAGCTTTTCCTAGATTTACATTTACTTTTTCTTGCTTCAAGGTCAGTGTATTACATCCCCTGTTCACTGCATACATGGACATCAAATTATTCCCCTCTTCACTACAGTTTTTATATACTGAAAATTGTTATCATTAGCCCCTATGATTTTTTTCTCCCTTTGGATAAACAAGCCCAGTCCTTTCAATCTTTCCCATAGGTCATGAGTTCCTGTTATTGTAAAGAAATCCTTGATCAGTTCTGGGTACATATATATCTCAATGGAATCAACATATAGAAGTGTCCTTGTTCTGCAAACCAAAGCTGAAGACCTCAGTCACATGCAGCCTGGCCCATGGAAGGTCATGTGGTCATAGGGGCTTTCTAAAGAAAGAAATCTAAAAGTGTTGAAGGAAGCTGGGAATAGATAGCTAAAAAGAAGTGTTCTAGGCAACAAGATTTCATCCTGTGCCCTATCAGCATGGCAAGATTACATGATGGAATCAGATAATGCCTCTACCTGCGCTACACCTCAGGTAGAAAAAACTTTAAAAAAAAACTCAACTAAGTGGTTAGATTGAGAGAGGGTAACAACAATAAATCATTTAAATAACATTTGTAATAAAAAAACCCATACTTTTTATTTCTATGCTAATCTAGGTAAGTATTTGATATATTCATATTTCCCCCAGTCCAGGTTGCTCACTGCCAGGCTGTGTTCCTGTGATGTTAAGTGATGTGAAAGATTTACCTTTCCTCAATACTAAACAAAACCATGAGATAACATTTCTTTAGGGTAATATGTGGTGGCATCTCCCTCTGGCAATGTGACTTATTATATCGACTTTACATTTTGCAGAATGATGCATGTGGCCAAGCATCTTTAATGAAAAGTGATACCTGGAGAAATGTTTCTCCAGAATAAAGAGTATAAAAAGCAACTGCTGACTTCGCCCCATCTAAGGTGATGCTTCAGATTCTACAACACCCAATGAAGCTGAAGTTAGATTTTCCTTATATAAATTGAACTAAGATTTAGTGGTTTTCAGAGATCAAGTGATAATTAATATCCATTTCTCACATACTGAATTAGAACCCTGAAGACAGAGTTCCTTGATATCATTATGTCAGTGGTTTTACATTTAATTATATATGTTTAGGCAAGAAAGACCAAAGATCATTGCCATGACACGCACTGTTTGGTGAAGCTGTTTTACTGTTGGTCCCTGCAATGCCTTGCCTAAAGTCTTTGAAGAGTCAATATATTCTCAATACCGAGAAAGACAGATTTTTATACTGGAGTGGAGGCATTCATTCCTGTATTTCAGAAACAATGCAGTCTAACAAATCTGTACTGAATTCCAGTTGGATGATGAAGTAATTGTACTCTGGAGAGTTCATTCCTCTCTTGCACATCACTTACAGATGTCATAGGCCTAGCCCACCAACTTTATACTGTGATATATGCATCCCTGATTAACTGCCCACTAATGCATGAAACCAGCTTCCCTCAATGTGACGAGAAATATAGCCTGGTATCTACTAGTGTAAACCACAGTTGAAACAAATGTCCAGCATCCTGCTTATCTGTGAAAGTGTTAGAGGTGTATATCTCAACCCTTAGAGCAACGGACCTCATTACAACTACCTAGCAAAGGAGTGAGACTCAAGGACTCAGCATCAAAAGATAGGAAGTTTGTCCCTTGTTAGAGATCAGATTATTTGATTGCGTGCTGGTTTTTGCTTCCAAATGTGGGAATGGGAAATCCTCCACTGGAGTCACTCTCCATCATCTTTCAGTAAGTCGTGGAGAATAGGAGAGGTACCTGAGGACCAGAGGAAAGCAAATGTCACATCAGTATGCAAAAAGGGTGGAAAGGAGGAGCTGTGTAACTACAGACTGGTCAGCCTTACATCCATCCCTGAGAAAATGATGGAACAACTCATCCTGGGAGTTGTCTCCAGGTATTTGAACGATAAGAGGGTCATTGGGAGCAGTCAACATGGCTTTACCAAGAAGTCATGTTTGACCAACATGATAGTCTGTTATGACGATGTAACCAGGTGGA
>WBNH01012172.1:18473-41674 GCA_013401255.1 Urocolius indicus | reverse complement strand
TCCCTCACTGAAACACTGAAGTAAACCAAATATGGTACAAAGCTGGAACACAAAAAGTTCCATTGAAACAGAAGGAAAAACTAATTCAAAGTGGGATTTTGGGATTTTTTTAAATCCTATTTTCTTTGGCATCAGAACTTCAGTGCTGTACTGGAGCTGGTACAGGGCCCAAAAAGAGGGTAATGGTGACATGATTGTTTTTATCCTCTGTGCTGTGGATGACATGGGGACAACAGCCATGTGTTAAGATACTGGGCAACAATCAGGGGCTTTGGTGTTGATCTGCAGGTAAATGCTGGAGTTGGGTGTTCTTGCTTTCCTAGCAGTAAAATCAAAGTTCTGAGCTTTGCTCTGGTTTTACAGCAGAGTAGTTAATGTGTTAATTATCCTCTGGCAATAGGCACCTTTTTTAGCAATGAAGCCTCAGCGTGCTTTGAATGGGTGTATTAATAGCAAATGCTTGAACAATGTATGTTTTTAGTTGATACCTACGCAGCATAACCTATTCGGGGGTTTTGCTTTAATGACTGTACTAACCTGAAGAAAGGAAGCTGAAAACTTTTGTGCTCTGTGCTGAGTTAATCTCTGAAGGGGAGAAATCTACCTCTGCTCAGCAGAGTGTTCTTGGTGACAATGTGACTTTTAGGAGGATGTCATCTCTCTGGTGCCTGTGTAGTGATAGATGAGCCTGAATGGAGTATGAGCCCTTTATTTAAGGGGAGGGTCCTGCTTGCCAAAAGAATAGATTACTCTGCCATCCTTTCAAGGACACTGAGTCTTTCCCTGATGATGTTCTCTTGGAGCATGATGGGTGCCCCAGCTCATCTGCAGAGGCTCAGCAGCTCTCGATTTGGGAGAGACAGAAGCCATCTCCAGCCCTCTTCCATAGACTCTGTCTCAGATGGAACTGGGAGGGTTTGGAAAGCTGTGAAATTTCAGGTGTGTTGGTATTTGAGGCTTCCTTTGGCTGTGTTTTGGATCTTTTCTTCTTGGTGGTGTTTTATGTATAACAATGCTGCTGCTTTAATATGGTGAATAGATCCAGAGGCTTTTTGTGATCACATCTCTGTGACAAATAATTTCCAGGTGTGAGAATTGCTTGGATATCTTTATTCAGGAGGGTGCTCACTTAGCAGGGTGTTGCATACCCTGAGCCTGGGAGTGAGCGGAGGCCTTGGCCAGGAGGCTTGTCCCTGGGCCAGGCCATGGCACCACACGGGTGATTCAGTTCTTAGGCTGCTCTGTGTCATGATCAGAGCGGGTGCTGACCAGCTGGGAAGCTCTGAAAACGTTGTGAAGGTAGTTTGCAAGTTGAGCTTTCCCTTGAAGGGGAGAAGAAATATTAATGAAACTAAGCAGCTGGCTTTTGAAGTGGCTTCCTGCTCAATACCTGCAAAGGATCTGTGAAGTCAAGTGAAAGAAGAACAATTACTGGTTAGAATCTGCACTGTGATTCCCTCTGTTCCTATAGTGCTTTTCCCATGAAGCAAAGCAATATTCTGTTGATGGTATTTGTTAGGTTACTTGAGATTCATTGGGTGTAAAGGTGTGTGTTTACATTGAGGAGTCTGTGAATGAAATGTGGTTTTCTAACAGCACAACTATTTTCTCTGTATCTAAGGAAGGGATATGAGTAGCTGGAGTTTTTGACTTCAAGCTAGCAAGCTGAAATAAAAATCTGGGGGTTATTTGATTTACTTCAGGCAGTAGGACACTCATGCTGTGCTTTATAGACAGAGCAGGTTCAGCTGAAAGAATCCAAGGTAAGGATCTTGTAGGACCTCCATGTCTGGTTGGCAGGAGAAGGTTTGTCTGTTTTTTACCCTTTGTCTCAGCCTTTTCCAGTCCTGTTCCTACAGCCCTCCTGCCCTGCCTGGAGAAGGGAAATGCTCCCCTGCCTCAGCCAAACTTACATCACCCTTCCCTCATCCTCCTGAGATCAGACCTGGGATGTTTTAGGAAGAATAATTATATTTGATCTTCCAAAGAGATGAATGTTGGAGGAGGAGGGAATTAAAAAAGAAATGATAAAAAAGGCAGCTCCAATCCCTCTTGGTTATTGAAGCGAGAAGGAAGCACTTTGTCAAACTGACACTTGAATCCTGTATTAACATCTTCTGGCCCCTGGATGCCCTGAGAGCAGTGTCACCTCGTGGGCTTGGTCTGAGGGGTGTTCAGGGGTTTGGCTTTGGGATTTGGCCATCAGGAAAATATGCACATGCAGGAAATAATCATTTGTAGATGTTACAGAATGAAGCAAAATGTTTTAGACTGGTTTCAAAAGAAAATGTAACCACTTTGGAAAGGGGCAGAAGTGTGAGTGCTGCTGTGTCCTGCTGTGAGGCTTTGCAGCGGGCTTGGACGTGCTGAGGTGGCTCAGGAGGTCACCCCACCGTGCTCCAGCAGCCTTGGGGCCTGGGGTGGTGTTTTGGCATGAGGTGCTGGCAGGGTGTATTGTAGAGAAGTCTGCTATGACAACCTGAGCTTGGGTTTGGTAAGGAAAGGAGTATTTGTATAAAATCACTCAATTTCTACATATATGCTTGGTGTCCTGTGTGGGCAAAAGCATCTCACTAACTGCTTTTTATACCTGAGATTCTGGCTTGAGAGTTGAAGTTCACCAGAACTGGGCAGGAGCCTGGAAACGCACATTGTCCCTTTTGCTCCTGAGGGCTGAGGACTGTGTGTGCTCAATGTGATGGTCCTTAAGCAACAGTGCAAGTCCTGCTATTTTAACAGCACTTAACAAGGGGCTTTGTGCTTCTGGCATCTGTTGTGACCCGTACACACTGTCATTAGGATGCTCTGCTCTGCCAGAGTAGCAGCTCCTCACGAGTCAACTGATTTAACAGGGGCAGGAGCAAAAGTATTGCTGACCTTAGCTTTGGGACACAGAGGGGATTTCCTGGCACAGAAGGGTGGTCCTGCAGGGATGCTGCTTTCTGGGACACAGAACTTGTTTTGGTGCCTGGAGGTGCCTTGGATTCTCCTCCTGGATGGCTCCAGAGGAAAACCTGAAGCTCTTAGATGAGCAAGGTGGGAGCTGTCAAGGGGGGAAGGCACCTCTGGAGATTGTCTAGTCCAGTCTGCCTCTGTCTGCTCACAGTGGGGGATCATCTTGGTGGATTGAATGCTGAATATCTCCAAGCATGAAGACTCCACAGCCTCTCCAGCCAACTCCTTCTGGTGTTCAGTCACCCTGTCTGTAGGAAATTAATTTACAAATGGGATGTGCTGTGCTTCAGCCTGTGGCTATTGTGTCATGTCCTTTCCTTGGGTATTGCTGGGAAGGGTCTGGCTCCATCCACTCTACTCCCCTCACAAGTTATTTATTTCTCTTATATTCTCTTGCTTTCTTTCCCATCTCTTATTTTTCTTTGCCACCTGACAGGCATGCAGGGTGCTGCCAGGCTGGAGCTGCTCCTTCCTGGTCATAAAGCATCATAAAGAACTTTTTGGTGTAAAAGTTCCACACTCTCAACCTTCATCCATTTGAAAGGCTCATTATCCTGTTCACTTTTTCTTTTTCCCTGATGTTGATGGCTGTCTGAAGGGAAATCATGGTTGCTTTTCCTGGAAACACAGGGCATGAGGCTCTGCAGTTTGGTTTTATATCCTGATGGTTCAGATCACTAAATTCTCGAGGCTTAAGCTCTTATTTCTTGTTTTTTAGTGCTTGTAAGAGGATCTCCTGAGGCCCTGTTGTACAACAAATACAAATAATACATTAATAAAACAGAATTGTGTGTTTGTACTGCTGGCAGTCTGTAAGGATTACTGGTATGCAACATCTTGTGGTATTAGGCCCTTAGTCATTTTGAGCTGTCTCTTCTTCCACTTAAAAGGTGTCTCTTCTCTGCTCTGATATTTGAGAGCTGTTGCCCTCTGGACAGAGATTCCTTCAGCTGCAACATTCGTTTCTGCTTTTCCTTTTTCTTCCCTTTGGCAGTATTTTAGTTTCTTTACCTCCTTTCAACGCTGGTCATGATTAGTTAATACAGTTTTCCTGCTGGTTCAGTGATTGAAGTGAAGGATAATACAGACAAGCTGCAGTTATTACTTGCCAGTTAGTGCTGCCCTATGGGGGGAAAAGCCCTTTAATGCCATTTGTAGCAGGTTTAGTTTTATGAAGTACTTGAACTTTAAAGTTAGACTTCTAAAGGGATCTAGAATATATATGGGAGAGTATTAAAGATGAGATTATTTAGAGTGAAAAAAACCCCATGTCCCTTCACACAAGCCTTCATTGCTGTAAGAAGAGAAACGTGCCAAAGCACTGTACTTAATGTACATTAGAAAATGTTGTGATGGAAGTAAACTGATAACTTCTCATCCTCTCCCCAAAACTGCTCTTGTAATACTGTGTTTACTTGGCTCTGACAGCATTCCTCTTGTGTTCAGCCTGTTGGCCTGAGCTTTGAACCATGTTTTTGGGTGGCATTTGTTTATTCTCTCTGCAGAATGGGTGTAAAATGAATAAATGAGGATTGTTTGTTGTTCAGAAAAAGTGTTTGAGTGCTTCATCCCAGTTCCAAAGTGGTGAGAACAAGCTCTTAGCACAGTAGGAACAAACCATGGAGTGACTGGGGATTAGCCCCTCAAAACTTGTTTTTTATTAGAGAAGGAAGAAGTGAGATGGTCCCAGCAGTTCCAGGGACCAAGATGCTGGGCAAAGGGTGTTCCCACTCACCCTGACTCCTAAGATGATAAGTGGCTGGACTTCAGACACCACAGGAAGAGAGAAGGAAGACTGGCAGACTTTTGACGGTCAGCATTGCACGTGAGTGTCCTCTGACAACAGGATATTTTTTTGCAAATGCTTTTTGCTGATACAGTTGGGTTTTGATCATGTCTGCCTGAGTACGTGCCCCCCATTCCAAACCAGAAGCAGCTATTGGTGGCCATGTGCCTGCACACCAACTCGCTTTCCCCCTTTCACCTGGGTGAGTGTCAGTAGTCAGGCTGTTCTCAGTGATGGCCAATGATAGGACGGGACAATGGGGACAAACTGGAACAGAAGAGGTTCCAAAGAGACACAAGGAAGAATTTGTTCCCTGTTGAGGCGAGGGAGCACTGGCAGGGGCTGCCCAGATGGGCTGTGAAGGCTCCTTCTCTGGATACATTCCAACCCAGCTGGATGAGTTCCTGTGTGCCCTGCTCTAGGTGCTGCTACTCTGGCAGGGGGGTTGCACTGGATGAGCTTTGAGGTCCCTTCCAACTTCCCAGCTGGAAGCCACTGGGAAGCAGGGCAGCTCTTCCAGTTGCCATTGGTATTTTGTGGCCTTCCTTGAATCTGCCCCATCTGCTCTGGCAGCTGCAGGCACTGCTTGGGAAACACCCATGCATGTTTAAAAAGTTGGCAAGTGCTGAAAGCTGTGCCTGGGCTCCCAGAGGGAAACAGGGCTCCATAGAGTCAGGCCCACGTTTATGAACCCAAGAGATCCTTGTTCTCTGCTGCAGAGGACTGAGCCATGTGTGTAAGAACAAGCAAGAAACTTCCTCCATGCTGCCTGCTGAGGAGCTGTCTCAGGGAGAGAGGTCTTGGTGATGGCTCTAAGTGCGGTGCTGAGGGCTGGCAGATAAGTACCAAGTGTGTATTTGTGACGGGTGATAAGTAAAGGAGACTCTTTCATCTCAACCTGGGATGTTCTGGAGCAGAAGGATTTGACTGCAGGCCTCGCTGCACTGCAAGGCCCCAGCCCTGGGTTCTCAGTGCCCAGGGCTTTGTTACAATGTGCCTTCACTCCAGTTAAGCTGATGCTTCTGTCACGTTTTACAGTCTGTAGTGTGCCAGGGAAGGAAAATGAGTTAACTCAAAAACCAATTTTGCTGGAAGATTGCTCTATAAATAAATTCCAGAGATAAGGGAAATAAAACATTAGTGGAAGATGAGGAAGAGAGGAAAGATGGAAACAAGCAGATGTAAGTACAGAGACCGGATTTGTTCCATGGCCAAGTGCTTGTATTGATAATAGAAGTCTTTTTGTCACCAGTAACTTCTTTGGTGAGCAACACTTAGAGAGATAATCAGAATAACTCCAAGGAAAGAAGTTTTCTGAGTCCTGTCTGCCCCTCTGTACAGAAATAAGTCATGTCTGGGCATCCTGGAGAGGCAGTGATGTGATGAGGTGCTGTGGGATGGAGAGGACAAGTCTGAGTGAATATGCTGCTGGCAGAACTCAGCTGCACTGCTGCAGAGGTTGGCCAGCAGCAGATGCTGTTCCTGCAGTCACGAGTGCCGCAGCTTCTCTGTTTGTTCCACATGGTTTGTACCACACTTCTCAAATGCTAGGTCATAAGCAGGGTGCTTGCCATGTTTCCTGGCTGTGATTTGAATTGTTGCTTTGTGCTTCCAATAAAAGGTTCTGCATAACTGCTCACAGGAGAGCACTTCCCCTGCCATACTGTGCCTAATGTGCTGGAAGAGCTTGAAGACCAGGGCAAACAATGGTCTGTTCTTGTTCTTGCTGTCCAAAAGTCACCAATGGCAGATGATCCAACTGGCAAAAACATACCTGTATAGCAACTAACACTGAGATTGTATTCCTGGGGAAGCAAATGAAAGAGAGAGAAACTTCTCATTAAGTTAAAGCTCTTGTAAAAACAAAGTGCCTGGGATGTATAGAGGGAAGAAAGTCTTTGTACAGCACAAGGTGTCTCAGCTCACAGGTACTGTGGAGTAGTTGGCTTGAAAGAACAAGGGAAGTGGCTCCTCGTTTGGGTCTGATTTGGTTTAGCCACTGGATTCTTTGAATAAATGCATGGATTTGGTGGTGTTTTTCACCTGTGTGGAGCTGTGTGCAAGGCTGGAACATCCTCCCTGGGGCAGAACGTGTTGCTAATGTAATTTGTCCTTGGTTTCAGCACCAGCGCACGGTGTATAGGCTGACACTGGTGAAGGCTTGGAATGTGGATGAACTCAAAGCCTATGCTGACCTGATATCCCTTGGGAAACCAGATTTCATCGAGGTCAAGGTGAGCTGCACAGAGCTTTTTTACTTTTTCCCCTCCTCATTCTCCACCTTTACTTACATGAGTAAATATAATCCTTCCAAAGTCTTTGGTGATGCACAAAGAACTTATCTCTTGCTTTTAGAGTTAGGCAGCCAAGTTTCTAACCTTTTATGTGTGCATTTGGACTAGTCTTTAGTGTTATGCAAGACAAGCCTTGTACCAGCTGACATCAATTGCTGCTCAACAGAATCATAACCCTCTGGTCTTTTTTTTTTTTGTCTTTCTCATGAAAGCACAGACTGATAAATAGATGTTCCTTCTTTTATGTCAACCACCATTTTAGACAAAGTATTCTGGGCCCAGCTGGTAGTTTGTTGTTTTATTCTTCCCATCCTGGTCTGAAATCCTTCCAGGGGAGGAGGTGATAATGTCTGGCTCACTGATTTTGGGATTTGTCAGGCTGTGCAAAACAGGGGAAAATACCACTCTCTGGGGCTGAGAGAGCTGCAAAGGGGAGCATGTGAGAGAGAGCAGGACAGAAGGTGATTGGATTAATCAGTTTACTATATAGAGAATGTGGGGAAAAAAATGCATTTCAAGATGTTCTGTGAAGACTCTCAGTGTTTTCATTCAGTGTTTTCATCCAGCAGCTCCTCTGCAGACCAGCACATTGTCTCAGGTCTGTATTTTTGTAGCTCTATTACTTCTGGCCTTCTTTGTCCTTTCCCTTGTCTCTTATCTTTCTCTCTTTTCTGTTTTTAACCTTTATTAACTGCTGCTTTGAAATAAAAAACCTGGACTTTGCTGCAATTTCCTTATGGAACAAACCTCAAAGGTTTTGATATGAGCAGTGTGAAGAGGTCTCTTTCTCTCTGAGTGTCCTGCTGAGGCTGATGGCTTTACATAAAAGAAGATTTTAAGTATAGTTTGGGGAAGAAGCCTCAGTTTTACAGTGTGTATCAGACTGTTTTATATTCCTCAGGTAAAACCTAGCAGGAGGAGTGATCCTGTGGGGCACTTCCCATCTTGCATCCTCTGACTTTTACTGCAGCCTGCTTCTACAAGATCCTTTCTTGCAGCACGTGAGGAGGGCAGTGATGAGAGCGCACGCCAGTGTGGAGTATGAGACACTCAGTGTATGTGCTACTTAGGCTGTTCTCTCATGTGTAGTGACTTTAATTAGTAAAATGTATCAGGTGTAAGTTAATCAGTATTTCTGAGTGCTTTCCAGGGTGAACATCTGTCTCCTTCAAGGCAGAGGGCTGCTGTTCCCTTTGCCTGGGGAAGGATTCAGCCTGGCAGTCATGGTTTCCCAGCAGTGTGGAGCTCAGTTCTCCCAGTGACTTCTCCCTAGCAAAATCATGCCTTGGACTGCCAGAGAAATAGGTGAGGAGAGGTGCTTGTAGAGGTATTCCAAAGGTGGCCATAGATGTACTGCTGACAGGCTCCTGCTCACACTGCTTCAGTTGAAAATACCATCTTTGTACTCCGAGTACTTCCAAGTGCTCATCAGATCTCAACCAGCAAGTGCTTTCTCTGGGCAAGGGATATGTCTTGAGTGTCCCACACTGTTTGCAAAAGCAGGAAGCGAGGCAGACAGAGGCTGTATGACATTCCCAAAGCACAGCAGGGTTGCCAGGGGTTCAGCATCACTCCTGTACCCACCACCACCAGCTGCAAAGGGGGTTTGAATAGGTAGAGACCACAGAAGGCAGAGGGCTGCATCCACTGATCAGGTGCTGTTGGGTGGCTTTGGATCATTTTGTGGGCTGCTGTGAGTGTAAATTTGCAGTTTGTCTGGGCTTTGTTTTTTTAAAAGGATACATGATGTTTAATAGGACTTAATGAAATGTGCAAGTGGGATGCTCTGACCGATCCAAGTGTTGTTTTCCCAGGAAATAGTCCAGGTGAGCAAAGTTCTGCAAGTGCTGGAGGGCTGAAGTATCTACCAGGGTGCCGACCCTTGTCAGATCATGGTGCCTTCAAGCTAAGGGGCAGAACATCTCATGCCTCAGTTTCTTCTGTTTAGCATTGTGCCTGTCCTATGGCCACAAAAGCAGTCTGTAATTGGCATGTGGGAAGTCCCTTGTCTTTCCATCCTCAAAGGCAGTTCTTGGGAGCACAGGGAAACTCAGAGTTAGGTCTTTTCAAAGGATGCAGCATCTCTCTCCCTTATCACTGCTAGTTGCTGTGCTTAGGCTGGGAGTGATGGGAAAGTCTTCCCTTCCCTGGCTACAGCTCTCTTTAAAACCCACAGTACAGCATGTCACAACTTCATTGTCTGTGTACTCTGAGTCCAAAGAAGTCTTCTATCATTTGTTCTTCGTTTCCAGTCTAGTGGAGGGAGGCTGAGTTTTCAAAAGCTCTCAGAACCACGGAGTGAGCCTGACAGCAGCTGAGCCCTGCAAAAGACAGAAGGGAACAGCTCGGTACAAGAAAACACACTAATCCCTTTCCAGCTTCAGCAACAGAAATGAATTGTCAGGGCTCATTCACCAATAAGCTCTGAAATGAGTCTCCATTTTTTTCCCCATTTAATTGAGCTTTTAAATAGAGCTGTGCTGTCTCATTACCTGAACTGGGAAGAGATGAGAGCAGCTTCTCATACGTGGAGCATGAAGCATGCTGCTGCAATGTTGCTGGCAGTGCCAGTTGGCATTGGGAGCTGAACTGATGTGATCACTGTCTGAAACAAATGGTGCAACTCTGTGCTGCAACAACGTTTGGGATTTAAAGGGCATTTCCATCCCTCTTAAAAGTCACAGAAGGTTGTGGTTGCTTCCCTGGAGCAGGGGATCTGCTTGACACTGGGTTGTGTTTAAATAGACCCCAAGTCAGATGAAAGGTCTCACAGATTTTTGCCTGGGTTCTTTGTATGTCAGCAAGGGATGTTTTTAACCATTGCCTTTCTTCTTCTTTGGAGCAAGTGTAGTGTTTCAATAGTGGGCACTTGGGACTCTGCAGAGGGGAAGTAGCTTGCAGTGATCAGAGTATTAGTCCAGACAATGAACTTAACTCTTTCTCATAGTTTCATCTGCCAGTTCCTGCTGAATGTCTAAAGGGCTCTGTAGGGAAGCACAGTGGCTTCTCTCCTCTTGCTGCAGGTGTCTTGGTGACTCAAATGTTCCAGAAGGACGGAGCTGCTGGAGAGAGTTCAGCACAGGGCCACAGAAATGATGGAGTGGAGCATCTCCCTTGTGATGAAAGGCTGAGGGAGCTGGGGCTCTGTAGCTTGGAGGAGACTGAGGGGTGATCTCATGAATGGTTACAAATACATACAGGACAAAGGGCAACGGGGACAAGCTGCAACATAAGAGATTCCAAAGAAACACAAGGACAAACTTGTTCCCTGATGAGGTGAGGGAGCACTGACAGGGGCTGCCCAGATGAGCTGTAGAGGGTCCTTCTCTGGGGACATTCCAACCCAGGTGGATGAGATTCTGTGATCATACCCCCCAAAGCCTGGGAGATTGTGATGCTGCATGCAAAGTATATACAAGCAGAGGGATCACACTGATACCATCCCACAGCATTCAAAGTGATGCTCGACACAATAGTACATGAAGTCAGGAGTTAAATTCTGTCTCAAAGGAAGATAGGTAGGGTGGGGGGGTGTTCAAATCTAGCAGTCATCAGTGCTGGCAGTATTGCCTTGCATGCACACAGGGCATTGGTCTGCCTTTGAAAAGAGCTCCTGCCACTGTGTAACTGGCCTGTAGTGCAGCCCTAGCAGCTGTAGTGCTCAAACAGCATTTGTGACCTGGGAATTTTCCCTAAAAGATTTGATATTTTAAAGTAGAAGGAACTCTCCTGTGTTGCTGTGAGAGTGAAGCACACTGAAGAGTCGATTTGGCACGTGGATAGGCCTCAGCTTTTTTTTTCTGCTTTAGATCCCCAGTGTGGTTGGTTAAAAGTGCAAAGACCAGGTCCTGCTCAGAGCAAATAAACCAAACAAAAGCATTCTAAGATACTGCAAAGCATCTGCCAGAAAATGAGGCTCATCTCAGTGGGATTTGCTGGTTAAATACTCGAGATAAATGACGTTCATTTCAGTGAATGTAGCTGATCCACTGTTGCTCTGGAGAGGCTCATGGGGTGCAGTGGGTAGAGATTTAGATTCTTACAGGGCTTAGTACTTGTTCTCATGTACATGAGTGTCTTATAGCAGTGTAACTCTGTGGGATCCTGTTCTCTTATTTAAGCCAATAGAAATTAGCCTTGATTAACCTTGTGTGAAATGCAAGTGAAGGAAGATTCAGTCATGTGCTTATTAAATACACATCCCTTTTATTTATTGCCTTAGTCTGATTGAATGCAGTAATGTCACTGTGCTAGTTGTACAAAGTTGATTGTTCTATTTAAGATCCAGAATGTGGAACTCATCTCTTTGCAGTGTTACTCTCTTTTGTTTGAAAAGCCAGAGGCTCCTGTTGCCATGCAGTGTTTTGCCATTTATATTTCTTCTTAAACCAAAGGTGCAAAGGGATTTTTCATATGAAATTCCAGGATGCTCAACCTTCCCAACATGGCTTTTGACTCCAGAGCTGCTCCTGCAGGGATGTGGGAGATGATAGAATCACAGAATGGTGGGGGTTGGAAGGGACCTTTAGAGATCATCCAGTGCAACCCCCTGCAGAAGCAGCTCCCACCTAGATCAGGTCACACAGGAACGTGTCCAAGTGGGTTTGGAAACCTCCCAAGAAGGAGCCTCCACACCCTCCCTGGGCAGCCTGGGCCAGGGCTCCCTCACCTCAGCACTGAAACAGTTTTTCCTTATGTTTAAATGGAGCTGTTTGTGTTCCAGCTTCATCCCATCACCCCTTGTCCTGTCACAGGTGAAGCTTCAACTTGCTTGCTTCCTGCCTGAGCAGAGCTTTGCTGCTTCTCGCCATCCCTTTTAATTGAAGAGCATGTTGGGAAGGAAGCCTGCCTGCCTTGTCCTTTGTACAAGGGCTGTTCATACTACGGTGCTGTCTTGGGGCAGCACTTGGGCAGAGTGCAGATGAGTCATGGCACTGCACAGAATTTCTTCAAGCCTTTGTGAAATCAGCTTTCAGCCACTTGAAAGCACTTGTCCCTGATGATTTTTTTTCTGCAGTTCCAGCCCAACACACGCTGAGCACGTGTTGGTGGATGGACCTGATGTCCAGACAGTGCTCTGGGACTGCAGCTCCTGCTCTTGGTATCTGAAGCTTTGCTATGGAATTGAAAGGACTGAGTCTGGAAGGAAGGAACAGAGGGAAATGTCTGTTGCCAGTCTTCTCAGTCTTGTCATATTAAACAGTAAAGATTATTTAAGTGCTTAAAATAATGAGGAGAATGAGCTCTGCTGTAATGAGTTTTTAATTGCATGCAGCAAGAAGCCATTGCCCCCAGCTGGCAAAGCTGTTGAGAGTCTTGCTGCCCTCCCAGTCTACATTTAGAGGAAGAGAAGGTGAAGTTAAACTCTCCTGACCTAGTGCCTGCTGTAAAATAAATCC
This sequence comes from Urocolius indicus, assembly GCA_013401255.1. Taxonomy (NCBI): domain Eukaryota; kingdom Metazoa; phylum Chordata; class Aves; order Coliiformes; family Coliidae; genus Urocolius; species Urocolius indicus. Next base: position 29,240 of record WBNH01012172.1, on the reverse strand, counting down.
TAACAATGTATAATTTCCACAGCTGAAAAAAGCCCATTAACCACTTAAAGTTCTCTGAACTGCAGGCCATGGCTCCGAGGACAGGAGGCATGGCTGATGCAGGGTGGGCAGTGCTGGGCTTGTGCTGGAGAGCTGCAGGGCTGTTGGGCACCCAAGGGGACTCTCCCACTGCACACATTCTGATCACCCTGGGTTGCCATGGAAAGCTGCTTCCAGGTGGGTCCTGAGCAGCTTCTGCCCAAAGCTGCTCCTCCTCTGATTAGTGAGGAGCAGTGAGGGCAGAGGCAGGAGCTCAGACCTGCTGTTGCTGCTGATCCAGCTAAAGGTTGCGTGTTCCTAATAGATGTGTCTGAGGAGCTTGGCTTGACATCAGGGTGTTTTTTCATGCTGTGAGTACACAGTAAGGCTTGATAACAAGTTTCATTGCCAGCATATATGAATGATTGTGTTTTGGATTCTCAGGTGAACACAGTTTCCTTGAAAAGGCATCTCTAGTTCAAGCCGGGGGCTTGATACAAATACGTTGCAGAAACTGAGGAGGAGTTTTTGCTGTCCAGCACTGGCTTTGGGTGCAGGTGTATGCTGATGAAAATCCAAGCTAAAATACATTGTTTCACTCTGGCTTTGTTGTTTCCATAGAGGTGAGTATCTGAAATATGAGTGGAGTACAGGGTATGGAACCTGCATTGGGCTTGTGAGGCGCTTAGACAGGAGCAAGGGATACTGTAGGAAATAGTGTGGGGAGACTGGTGGTGTGTGATGGCCCAGTGTGGCTGTGCTCAGCTACCAGTCTGTAGGGAAACATTCTTGTCTGTGGCTCTGAGTGCTTGCTTGGGGGAAGGGTTAGGGCTCTGTAGTGTGTTTGGCAGCTGGGAAAACTTAGATGGAGTAGGAGAGGTTTGTAGCAAAGCAGGTCACCTCCTGCCTTCCAGTTGTCTTTCTACTCCTGCCACCTCCCTCTGTGCAGTCGTTCTTTAACAGGGCATAAGGAGCAGGGGGTGGGTGATTTAACAGTGGCCATTTCTCTCTCAATATCTGTATAGCTTGTTTGGGATGAAAAGCTGTGTCCAGTGCTTAGTGCTTGCATGAGAAGAGCCTTTGGGTTGCTGTAGCACCGTCTGCATGTAGCCAGCCCTGCAGTGCTCTGGAGAGTTGCTGTGAAGTGTTGGGGTTATGCTGTGTAACTAAGCATTTCCATTCCTGCTTTTCAGATTCAAGTGGCACAAATGAACTGATGTCCTTCATTAGATCAACTCAAAAGTGATTATTAAAAACAAGCAATGAGGCTGAATGCACCCCAGCGAGGAGCAGGAGCTTGTGTGTGTAATTTGGACAGTGCTGGTGCTTGGATCACAGGCATTTTTATTGCAGAGTGTGCAATCTATCAACATGTCATTTGAGGCTTTTTATATTAGTCTTGGGTCAGGGCTGGCCCAGTTTTTAAACAGTGCCTCTGTCACTCAGCAGCTTGGCTGACACTTTGTTCTTCTAGTAATTCACACAAGCCTCAATTAAGCAAATTTGTAATTTGGGAGCTAGGAGTTAAGCAAATTCTCTTGTTTGGTAATGAAGTTGGGAAGGCTGGAGTTTCAGAGCTGAGAAACAAAGCACTGTCATATTGAACTCCCCAGTAACCTTTCCTTTATCACCCCGTGAATTAACGCCATCGCTGCCTGCCGAGATCTTGGGCAAGGAGCAAGAGCACAAGGGAAGAAATGTGCTCCTCATTTTCCTCTCTCCAGCCACAATCATCTTGGCACAAGGTGTTGCTTAGATGCACTGGTGTCCACGGGGCTGCCTCTCAGCGCGTGGATGCCCAGACCAAAAGAGTGATGCAGACTCACACCGGCACAAGCGAGAGTAACCAAGGTGCTTTTCAAAAGGCTTCTGCATTTCAAGGTATTTGCCCAGAGCATGTGGCATGATGAGGATGCTAAAAACACCCTTATTAAAGGCTAATTGAGAGGCAGCATGGTTGATGTTGCTATTGCAGGGACGTTGGTGGAAGAGTTTAGGCCGTGCAATAGAATGGGTTCCTTTGTAATACTTGATGTCTTAATAACTGTCTTCATGCATTACTGAGAAACAGAACGTGAGCGTCCTAATCAGCTGCTCACATCTCTTAAGTGGCATCAGCAACTGTTAATTAACTCAAGTTTGAAGGAGTTGGGGCAGTTGCAAGCTGGTGTGCCTTCGCTGGGTGTGCTGCTAAGCTGATTTCCATCGATTTGTGCTTGTGAATTAATCAGCCATCCGAGCACTTAGTTATTCCACTTGCCTCTGTGCTTTCTTTGCTTGTAAATGATATCTTTGAGGTTTATTAAAAGAATGAGTCATGTTGTAGCTCCCTAAGAACTTTCCCCTCTGTAGTCATACATTTTTCATGCTGCTCAAATCATAATCTGTATAATGAATGCAGGGAAAATATTGCTATATGGAGCTGTGTCTATACAGATGAACTTTGGAGATACATATCCTATTATTTGCCTGGCTGCCTGCTATAGCAGAAGAACATTTAATGTCTTTTTCAGACTTTAAGAGCTTGGCTTAAAAGAAACCAAACCCAAATGGATGTGCTTCCCTGTTCAGCACTCCCCTGGCTTGCCTGTGGTTGTGCACAGTCAGCCTGCTTCCAGCCTGGCTCTGAGTATGGCTCTAATCTCCTCTGCTTGGGCAGATTGATAGAGGAGGGCCCTCATAATTTACCAACGAGAAAGTAATTGCTTCCAAGACTTGTGTAGTGTGGTGTTTCTAATTAGTGAAAGCCTGTTTCTTCTGTAGCCTCATTTAAGCACTGTGTGATTCACCTTGATCTGATTTTGCCAAATGCAATCTCTCTGTTTATCGCTGGACACGCCGTGTTCAGCTTCAATGTAGGTGAATTAGGTTTGGGGAGTGTAGCATCAGCTGGGTCCTGTAAATATAGTGTGGGTGCAAATGCCACTGGGAAGATGTAAAAGTGTTCTTCACAGAGCCAGAAGCATAAGGCAGCAAAACATAATCATCCATAAAATTGTGCAGCCTCTGTTTGGAAGACTGGTGTTGGGTGGGATTTGGTGACCGGGATAAAACAGCTCAGCCAAAGAGCAAAGGTGGTGAAACCACCTAGAGAGGTACAGAGGACCTTGAGAGGTGCACCAGGACAGGCTGGGAGTGACCTGCTAGAGAGCAGCTCTGTAGAGATGGACCTGGCAGCAAATAAACCTGAGCCAGCAATGTGCTCTCATGGGCAAGAAGCCAATGGCAACCTGGGAGGCATCAGGAGGAGTGTGGGCAGCAGGTTGAGGGAGGTTCTCCTCTCCACTATGCCCTGATGAGGTCTCAGCTGGAGTTCTGTGTCTAGTTCTGGTCTCCTCAGCTTGAGAGAGACAGGGAACTGCTGGAGAGAGGCCAGTGCAGGGCTGCCAAGATGCTGAGGAGACTGGAGCATCTTCCTTCTGAGGAAGGGCTGCGGGACCTGGGGCTGCTCAGTCGGGAGGAGACTGAGGAGGGCCCTTATCAATGCTGATAAATATCTAAAGGGTGAGTATGGAGAGGATGGGACCAGCCTTTGTTCTGTGGTGGCCAGTGCCAGGACAAGGGGTAACAGGCACAGGCTGGAACACAGAAAGTTCCACTGGCACAGGAGGAGAAACTCCTTTGGTGCTGAGGTGATGGAGCCCTGCCCAGGCTGCCCAGGGAGGGTGTGGAGGCTCCTTCTCAGGAGGTTTCTAAACCTACCTGGACACGTTCCTGTGCCCCCTGAGCCAAAGGAAGCTGCTTGAGCAGAAGGTTGGGCTGGATGAGCTCTGCAGGGCCCTTCCAGCCCCCACCATTCTGTGATTTTGTGAGCTGAGCTTTTGCTTAGAGGACAAACTCTTTCTTGTGGGAGTTTGCCCTTTTGGGTGCCAGTGTATTTGTGACCTGCATTGTGATACCAGAGGTTAAATTAAGTGGATGAGCCTTTAATGAATTTGATCTGGAAAGAAAGGAATAAGCAAGGATACATCTCAGCAAGCCACATATTGCTGAGCTAATTTATGAGACTCAGTAACTTAATTAAAGATGGAGCCAAGGCAGTGGTAAGTTGGAGGCCATAGCTAAGACTATATCAGTAATTCAGGAGGTTCAGGTGATAAAATCTCTAGATGAAGAGCAAATGATATCCAAATGATGGGACTGAAGTTGGGTGAATTGGAATGGAGAACTTGCAGGGTTGCACTCACTGACCAGTGCTGCTTGCAGGGCACAGAGCTGACTGCTGCAGGAATGGGCATTTCAGTGACCTGAGGGACCTCATCTTCTGTTGCAGGTAAATCACTCAGACCAGCAGTGCTCGTGCCCTGGCTCTGTAGGGCCTGGCAGGAACACGTGTCCTGCTCTGATGTTGCTCTCCTGAAGGGAGCTGCAGCAGGAACCCAGGGTCTGCTGACTTAATGCAGTTAAATCCCAGCTGAAGGTGTCTTTTGAACAATGCCACTTCTAAATTAGCAACCACTTTTGAGTGTGCTTCCAGAAAATGATCAGGAAAGCTGTCTTCCCCAAAGACTTGTGGTACTGCCTCTTGACACCTGTGAGCTACAGAGCTCTGCAGGCAAACTTCTCTGTGCTCTGCCCAAGGGATGTTCATAGTGCTCATCAGCCCACGTGCTGGGTACCTCACATCCACAGCCTGGCAGTTTTGGATGCAGATACAACATGCTGCCAGTGCATGACCTTTGCTTCTACTAGTCAGGGGAGATGAAGAGCAGTGAAAGCCTGGGGTGGGAGATCTGCACTCAGGGCCAGGCAGCCTGACAAACAACCCCACGCTGTTTCCTGAGGTGGCTACTTCAGCTCTCAGTGTTTCACAGAGCCACAGACACTTCCTGGAGTAGTGGGATTATAGAAATTCCTCAGTTGCTCTCATGGCCTTTGACCAGGACAACACAAGCTGCTGCTTAATGTCATCAAGTCAATTCTGCTCATCAGTAAACAATCAGAGTCTCTCCACAGCACCAACTGCATTTTCACCCTCTGCATGTGCAGGAGCTGCAGGCAGAGATGGGCTTTTTTTTCCCCAAGCAGTTCTCAGTGTTTACTGAATTAATTTAAACAAAAGACACTGAGAGTGAGATGAGCTGAAGGGAGTTTTTATAAATGCCATTATATTTTTTGGGTGTTATCTTGCATACCCAGCCCTGAAAACTAATCTGTGTGTTTACAGACTGTTTGCACTGGCTTTACTGTGCCCATGTTATTTTTACATCTAGCTCAGGGCTCGTGATATCCAGGGGGGGATATTGAGCAGTTTGGAGAAGTGCCTCCAATCTCTATGGGTTTTGTTGGTTTTAACATGGGTCTGGAGCACTGAGTGCCTGGCAGTTGCTGCAGCTCCCTTGTCCTGTAGGTGAGTTCTGGAGGAAAAAGCAGGAAGGAGCACGTTCAACATCTTCGTTAAAATGCTCCCACCACCCGTAGGCACTTAGGGAGCAGCCTGCAGCCCTCCATGTGTACAGAGCTGCTGATACCAAGGCAGGGAACTCGAGAATAATCTTGGAAACTGGTGATTTGTGGCTTTCTTTTTTTTTTTAGCTAAATGGAGGAGGCTGAGCATAGTTCTCCACCTTGGCTTCTAGAAGCACTTGGTCACCTGAGGCTTCAGAAATTCATGTTTCAGCTCCAGTGTTGAGGGTCATGGTGAAACCTCCAGTTGCTGGAGGCAGCAGCCACCCAGCTCTGAGGATCTGCACTGGGCACACCTCTGACAGTGAGCTCGTTGCTGAGCAACTGTGGGGTACTTCTGCCTCCCAAGGAGTGAATGAACAACAAAGAGCAGCACCTTCCTCCAGCCTCAGCATTTCTAGGAGAGCTTTGGAAGTCCTGTCCTGACTGGCAGCTGTGGGAGCAGTGCTTCCATGGGGAGGAACAGAGCAGAGGTGAAGCAGACTGGATTAGGAAGATAAGGTTTCAGCAGTGCTGTGATGCTGTCCAGGCCAGTTTTCCTTCCTCCCTGACAGCCTCCCCCATGGCCCCGGGCAAATCTTTGTCTCCTTTATTTCCAGGCTGTAAAAAGAGGATAAGAGCTTGTCCCTCCCTGAGGTGTTGACTCACCTCCATGTGTTTGTTGAGGATTGTTGGGTGCATGGCTACTGCCAAAAAAACACCTTAGACAAGCAGAGGGACAGAAGCCAAGCTTTCATTGGGAAATCTCTATTTTTCCTCCCAGTGAATATGATTTCATCCCCATGGAGTTGCTTCTGGTTTAGCAAAGGCCTTGGAGAAGGGAATGAATGATGTCACCTAGGCCATGGAAATTCACCATTTTTCCACCTTTAAGGCCCAGTTCCATCCCTCTGGTTTGAACCTAAGGGTAGCACTTGTTTTCAGAAGGCCTCAGGCTTCACAGGCATCTGCTTTGTCCCACTTTTACATCACACAGTTCATGCAGGCACAGAAGATGAAGATGATTTGCACAGTTGCAGATATTTATTCCCCCTTTTTCTTTGGAAGGAAAAGTGTTTAAAAGAAATCTGCTCCTTCTCTGGGCTCAGGCTTCTGCTACTCTGCCAGCAGCTGCATCTCTGCCTGTGCTGGGCCAGGGCACTGCTGCCTGGTGGGATACTGCCCAGCCCATCTGTGTATAGGTGCATAAAGCACCTTTCTTACACCAAAACTGGGACTCTCTTGACCAGTAGGTGGGAAGAACCTTGAATTCTCAAGATCCAAACAGTCATGTGACTAAAGCTGAGTATTTTGCTCCACATCTCAATTATACTTTTTTATAGAGCCCCAAGTTAAGGTTAAAGCTGGGTCTCATTCCATGGGCACCACAGGGCAGACAGAAAATGAGTTTCAGAGTGCAGGGACTGTCTTTTCATCTTGATTGCCAAAATGATCTTGATCTGGGGGAGTTACAGCAGTTATCTACAGCTAAAATAGGTGAGTTTAATTCTGTTGTAATTAAATTGATGAGCTGGAAGCAGAGAGATACCAGCAGCACTGTGGAGCTGGGGGAGCTTCCCTGGACACTCAGGGAGGAGGGCATGTAGGATGGTTTTACAAGGGGCTGGAATGAGGTTTGTATGGACTCTAGAGAACAGTGTGTGAAAGCACAGCCTGGGCTGGGAAGCAGAGAGGACCTTCCTTCTATGGCACACAGGACAATCAGCTTCTAGAGTGGGTTGGTTGGTTGTGAGACTTCCTTCCAGGCATGTTGTGTTTCCAAGCCAAGTGACCTTCTTGAAGTTCAGGAGCATGAGCATCCTCCATTTGAATGCTTCAAAAGTGACTTTTTGTGACAAAGTCTGTCGTGTGTTGTGCTGCTGGGGAAGCCTGAGCACACACACACACCTTTGGGGACGTGTCACTGAGGGACAGACAGAATGATTTTTGACACCATCTCCCACTTTGTTGCCTTTCCATACAATACAGTGTGACGGGGAAGGCACAAACCAGACTGTTTCCAGGCTTTGCTGTGGCTGAAATGCTGGCACTGCCCTGAGCCTGGGAGGGGTTGAGCTGACAGTGACTGTTGCTGTGTCTCTCCTCAGGGTGTGACGTACTGCGGTGAAAGCTCAGCCAGCAACTTGACCATGGCCAATGTCCCGTGGCATGAGGAGGTGGTGGGATTTGTCCAGGAGCTGGCCAGCCTCATCCCTGACTACGAAATTGCCTGTGAGCATGAACACTCCAACTGTCTCCTGATAGCTCACAAAAAGGTGAGGCTCTGCTGGGGGGAGGGGGTGACACCAAGCACTGCATCTTCTCCTTGGAAGTGTTGCACTAATTGCCATGTTCCAGCATGTTTTCTCTCTAGAGTTGGCTGAATATTTTTGGGGAAGAGAAATGCAGAGTGTATATTGCAGGGAGGGCTGTGGAATCATTGCTGAAGCTGCTGCAGGTTGCAGCCAGTTGTGATAACTCCCAGCATGACCATGGCAATCCAGACAAGAAGCATTTAACAGCTGCAGAAGGAGCTCACTGCAGTATCTCATGTGCTCTGTCATACTTTGCCTTCTGAGAAAGGCAAGAACAGATCTTGTGTCAGCTGGTTTGTCTTGTTTCTGTGGTTTTCATGATTTCCAGTGATAGTGAAGCTACACCAGAATAGGGCAGGGCTGTGTTTGTCTTCTTCTGGATCTTCATGGAACCTGCCAGAACTATAGACCTCCAGTTCTGGGCCCCTCAGTTGCAGAAGGACAGGGANCCAACCCAGCTGGATGAGTTCCCGTGTGCCCTGCTCTAGGTGCTGCTGCTCTGGCAGGGGGGTTGCACTGGATGAGCTTTCCAGGTCCCTTCCAACCCTTAAGATTCTGTGATTCTGTGAAATAATGTATTTTCGTTCCTTTGGAGAAATAATTTTGGCAAAAGACAGAATCTGAATGCTAACTGAGGATGCCTTCCTGGGGAATCTGGAGCTGCCTCTTGGCAAAACTCTTGCAGGACACGTGAAGCAGCCAGAACATTTGTCTGAGTTCTCCATCCTAACGATGGAGAAGAGAGATGCTGCTGCCTCCTGACACCAGTCCAGCATCCTTTGTGCTCCTGCAGCGTTTTGCAGGCCAAGCATATCTCAGCAGCCTGTCTGTGTGTCAAATGATTTGTTTGAAACTTGAGTCCCTTCATAAATACCATCAACATAATGTGAAGCACAAGTGCAGTGGCAGGAATCACCCCCACTGTAAGGGATGGAAGCTGTGACAAATATTAAGTATTAAGCCAGGCAAGTGCTGGGGGAGCTGCTTGTTATGCTGATTGTGACGATTTGACTCTTTACATGTTCTCTGCTGAAGTCCTGAGCACTCTCAGGAGCAGTGTGTGTCCCAGCACAGGGATAACTACTGCCCCAACCCACCACCAGTGCCACAGGATCCAAAGCATTTGAAGTCAGTGTTTGGAGATGCTTTGGAGCCTCGCTGTTGAAAGCTTCTGCATGGTTACAGAACTGTTGCTTTGGGGATTTGCTGGTTTATGGGAACAGCTGTAGAAACAGGGCAGGGAAGAACAGGTTATTTGGAATTATTGTCATTTTAACTCACCTTAAAGTTGCCCTACTCATAGTCTGTCTGGCTTGCTGCCACTGACAACTGTGCCTGAGCAAATCTTTGAAAGCCAATTATTCTTTTCTGCTCTGAGGTGAAAGGCCCAGGGACAGAAAGAGGGACAGGCTGCCACCCAACTTTACTGGTGTATAATTTAAGTAACACCATTAGTAACGAGATGAGATTGATGCTGACCCAGGAGGAACCCAACAGCTGCTTTGCTTCCTTTTCCTTTGGAAACAATCTGTACCTGGTACTAAAATAACTAATAAAAAAGAAATTTATTTCTATTACATGTAATTCTGTATTTCAAGCTCCAGTGGAGAATAAAATTTGTCAGTGTGTGTTATTTGCAGAAGATCTGCACCCTGGGAACAGTCAAAGCTGCAGTGAGTAATTGTAGAATCAAAGGCATCCTGAGAAAGTTACAGAGTTGCAAGAAGATGGTCATAAAAATCATCAGGAAAGTTGATTTATTTCAGTGTCCTGCCTGGTCTTGAGGTTTCTTTGAGGTGTTCAAACAATGGTCCTATGAATAATTTCAAACACCAGCATTTAAATGTCAGCCTGGAATGAGAGAGTCTGGAAATGTCAGGGAAAGAATGCAGCTTGCCTCTAGCCTCTGGTTTGGGGAGAATAATTGATTGGCACCTGCTTACTAGGATTTAGGCTCTTAAGGAGGGGGATTTAGGTAGAAAAAGGGATCTGAGGTAGAGGAAGCTGCAGTTTGTGTGACTAGTGTTATTTTCTTGGGAAATGAGAAGGTGATACAGGGGTAGGAGCTGTTGGATTTTGGAGCAGTGTCTTGAAAAATCTGCCATTAGGCTTTCAAGGCTTCTCCTTATTTTTAACCTGTTGTCCAGAAGTGCTCTCCTGCTGTCTGAGTGTCCTTCTGCAGCTACAGGTGAGGTGCTTGTGAAGGCCTTCAGGACGTGATGAGTCTCGGGAAGTGAGATGTGTCCCACTTAGCTCAGAGAGCTCTGCATCTGGCACTCCTGCACTATTCAAGGACGGCTTTAAAAGCCTCACAAACTGAAGATTTACAGCAAAAGAGTTGTATTCCTGCTACAGAGCCCTAAAAAAAACCCACAAAGAACACCTGTGCCCCACTCAGTGACCTGCAAAAGCATTACTTACTGGTATTTTCACCTTCTGGGAGTCCAGCTGGGTATCAGCTACTTAAGCCAGAAGGACAAGCAGAGAGAAGCAGGGCTGGGCTGAACTCCTCTTCCCCAGCTCTCCTGCATCCTTCTCCCAGCTCTCTGCTCCCTGCTGCACGCTGGTTTCCATCTCTCCTTGAGAAGTCCCCACTGTGTTTTGGCACCATCCACTTTGATTGTTTCTTTAGCAACAGTGCTAAATTCTTAGAGTAATTGTATTTGCTTTGTAGCAAATCCTATAGACACCATGGAGTAAAAGAAATCAAATTTATTACAGTGCTTTTGAACTAATTGCCTGAGATATTGAGACAGCAGCAACTTCATAATTGAACAGTTAATTCCCAGGGAGAGATCTTAGGCAGCTGCTTTTTCTGGGTTGTAACAGTATGTGTATCCTTGAGATGACCACAGCAAGTGCTAAAGAGGGGAATGTGCTGCAGGAACCTTAAGCAAAGGTTTGTTTGGAACTGGAATATTGTGCCCAGTTCTGGGCCCCTCAGTTCCAAAAGGACAGGGAGCTGCTGGAGAGAGTTCAGTGCAGGACCACAGAGATGCTGGAGTGGAGCATCTGCCTTGTGCTGAAAGGCTGAGGGAGCTGGGGCTCT
>WBNH01012172.1:0-18423 GCA_013401255.1 Urocolius indicus | reverse complement strand
TTCCAGGTCCCTTCCAACCCTTAAGATTCTGTGACCCTGACATGAAGGAGCGACCTAAGTTTGGCTTTGCCCTTGCAGTGTAGAGCTGTCAGGGGTATGGGGTATCTGATGGGCAAGCAGGCAGAGAACGTGATCCAAATTGTAGAGCTGGGATGCTGGATCCAAGGACAGCTTACACTCTTCAAATGATTTGCAAGACAGGAAGAAAGTAAAACGTGCTGGACTATTTTTCTCGAATATAACCCTTGTTAGTCAATCTGCAGCTGGTAGTTAAGTGCTTCCTTTTCCTCTCTAAATATAGACGAAATGCTCAGCATGGAACAACTTCAATGCCTTTCTCCCAACCTCTCGAGCCTTCTGTCAGCACAGGCAGGACACAGGTGAAACCTCCACAGCCCAGCCAGGTCCCTGCATGAGAGACACAGGGGGACTGGAACATCCAGAGCAAAGGAAAAAGCCAAGTCCCTCTTTGCTGATAAGATTTCTTGGTCAGTGGAGAGTGATGAGCACCTTTGGCCAGGCTGCCATCTCTCCCCTGACTCATTTCAGTTCAAACTACCCACGATGCCAGCTGTGGAGGTGCCCTGGGTACCCTCAGCAGCTCTGGGGCACAGGGCTGCACCCACACCAGATCTGCTGGTGGGAAGTCATGCACATCCATTTATTAAAGCAAAACAGAAGAATGGCAGCCAATTTTCTGAGCTCACCAGCCATTCATTTGACCCTCTTAATTGACTACTTCATAGAGTGCAAGAAGGGACAGGATTCTAGGACTTTTCTCTGTGCTGTGCCTGGCTAACTGCCATGGACATCAGTCCCAGCATGGCAGGGGAGAGGCAGGGATGCTCACCTGTATTGGCAGGTCTATGGACCAGACCAAGCAGCAGCACAAATGGCAGTAGCAACAAACTCACAGCTGTAAAGCAACAGGGAGAAGGTGGCTGGAGAAAAACCCACCTGCAAAAGCAAGGTGGATATTGAAATGGATGGAATGAAAGAGAACTGGCAGGAAGTGCTTTGCCACAACAGAGCAGGGTAACACACATAGAGCAAATCCAGCAAGGGTAGAGGGCTCCTAAGGTGTTAACTTTCACAGAATCTTTAAGGCTGGAAGGGACCTGGAAAGCTCATCCAGTGCAACCCCCCTGACAGAGCAGCACCACCTAGAGTAGGACACACAGGAACTCATCCAGGTAGGTTTGGAAGGAAAGCTCCCTGTCCTTGAACTGAGGGGCCCAGAACTGGGCACAATATTCCAGATGTGGTCTCACCAGGGCAGAGCAGAAGGGGAGCAGAACCTCTACTGCCCTTCTAATCCACCCCAGGTTGCCACTGGCCTTCTTGGCCACCAAGTGGGAGCAACATCCCCATGTCCGCAGCAGGGAATGAGTTTATTCCCCAGATGAGGACAGGCTGTATCAGTAGCCAAAGAAGAGCCTCAGTGCAGCCTGAGCACAAAATGTTGTGTTTCCTGAAGGGTTTTGTTTAATTTCTGCTATCTCTTGAATAAGAAGGTGGCTCTGCTGTGCCTGAGCTGTTAGTTATTAAAAGAAGATCCCAGTCATGCTCAAGTAATCCGTTTTTTCATCCCTCAGAATTAAAACTGTCTGGATGTAGCCCTGGTTTAATTGGCAGAGGAGATGTTCTGCTCTGCAGTGGGTAGGGATTCAACCCAAATCTGCAATAATGAACCTTTTCTTTAGCATAACTCCCAGGAGATGAGATGTACCACAGGGAAGAGCATGTGCTGCAGAGTAAGGGTCCCACGGGCATGGGGCCATGCTGGGCTGGGTCAGCTCTGCTTTGGGCTCACCTCTCTGCTTCACTCTCTTGGAAAGCACAGCAGTGAATCCTGTTTCCAGGCATTCTTGTTCCAGCTTTGGGAGGTGTTTTGTCTGCTTCCACCTGCCTGAGTGCTGAGGAGTGTGTAAGTCAGTGAATGTCTGAACTCCAAGGCTACTTTTTGTTACCATCTGCAATGGATGGAACATTTTGGTGCCATCAGCTGTCCATAGATCCCGTCTGTAAAGCTGTGGGGGGGTTTAAAGCTCAGTTATTGCCAGGGCTTAGTGTCACTGGGCAGGATATTCCTTTAGCCCCATGGACATGGGCTGTAGTGAGACTCCCACCTCTGTGTGCCTGCTGTCCTGCTGCATTGGTTATTAACCTTCTGTTGCACACATGTGTAACTTAATGACCAGATTAATCTTCATTTGCTCCTCTAAAGCCTGCAGTTAGAACTGGTAATTAAAAAGAAAAGGCTTTTAGCTTTTTAACAAGCAAAATGACCCTGTGAAGATAAATTAATCTACACTATTTCTTCTTTTTGCTGAGTGACTGCAGGTCAGTCACTTCTACTATCAAACAAAGGGAGCCTTAAATAATTGTGAGCCTTAATTAGGTGAGAAACTGTCTAATAACTCAGTGGATTATTTGTTTAACTTGGAGAGCTTGGTACTGGCAGGTGGCAGCAATAGTCATAGCAGTTGCATAACGTAAGTGCTTTGCACACCCATTGTATATGAGCTGTTTAATGATACCCCCTGTGAGAATGTAAAAGCTGTTTTGCTTATTGCAATGATGGGCTGTCTTCACATTTAAATTAAGGAGCTCAGGACTGGAGCCATCAGGATCATTTTTCCAGCTGCCTTTTTGATGTCACTCCCAGAGAAGAGGCTGATAGTGGAACCCAGTGACAGCAGCAGCTGAAATCTGCTGCATTGCAACCCTTGAGAGGTCACTGATTCCCCAGTAACACACTTGACATGGCCTTACCTTCTGCTCAGACATCTCCTGGTTCAGCCTTAAACTCTCCCAAACCCATCAGTATTGGGGAGTGTGGTGGAGGGGGAAGATGCAACTTTATTTTGCAGAAGGAGAAACCATAAGGGTAAGGACTGGCAAGAGTGGGATGGAGCTGCCCAGGCCCTGCTTGGTGCATGTCCTTGGCTGCTGTGGTATGGAAATTCCTGCAGCCTGCAAGAGCCCAGCTGCACAGTCTAGACAGCTCAGGAGGCTTCTGTCTGTCCCTGATGGAAAATCCAGATGTGTCTGTTACCCACTGGATGTGTGTGTGTGCAGCACAGAGCCCTTCTCTGCAAACACTCTGCTGTTTAGGACCAATATACTGCAGCAGAGCTGGGGTGTGGTAAGTGTTCTCTGCTCTCTTCAGTGACAATGAAAGTGTAAAAGGAAATGAAAGGGCTGGTGGGTGTTAAGTGCTGCCCTACCACGTTGTGGCCAGCTCAAAGTGTAAGGGGGATGGAGGTGTTTTTGGAGTCATATATTCACATATGTCACTGCAGCCTGATGAAACTTGGCAGTGTTTCGATGCTGTTGAGTTATTCCAGCTGCTGCCAGGGGCTCTAAGGAGAGGAGCATTTCTACTACACATGGGCTTATTTTTTCCCCAAAATACTCAATACAAGCCCTGTCATGTGAGATGAGGAGTGTGCAGTGACCCAGTGGCCCTGAGCTCACCCTACCTGGGATGTGCAGCCTGGCAGGAGGCTGCACAGGTCCTTGAAAAACTGATTCTGAGTTTCAGGACTGTAGATACATAAACATGGACTTAAAAATCTCTTAGTCTGCTTAAGGCCTGTGTGGAAAGCCACGCTTCCTCTCCCCAGAACAATGCTTTTCCTCAGCAGTAAAATAATACAAACTCAGCCAAGAAAGTATTTCAAGGAAAGGCACTGATAGACTGAGCACATCTTCACTGCTTCTCCACATCATTCAAAGAGGAGTTGTATTCTCAGGAAAGAATATAAAGGGAGTGCAGTAGGAGGGGGTTTTGAAATCCCTCTGTGTGTTTAAGTGCTCAGGAGGTGCAGGGTGTGATGTTTGCAGGCTCCCAATGCATTACTGCTCTTTAAAAGAAGTCTTTGTGCACAAAATGATTGTCAGATTGACACATACCTGAATGGTGGGTGTCAGGAGGTTGGGGCAGCACTTTTGTCTGTTGTATGCAGTGCCAGGACAGGGGGTGATGGAAAGAAGCTGGAACACAAAAAGTTCCACAGAAAACAGTGAAAGAGTTTTTCCTTGACGTGAGGGAGCCCTGGCCCAGGCTGCCCAGGGAGGGTGTGGAGGCTCCTCTTCAGCAGGTTTCCAAACCCACCTGGACACGTTCATGTGCCCTCTGATAGGGGGGAACCTGCTTCGGCAGGGGGGTTGGACAGAATAATCTCTAAAAGTCCCTTCCAGCACCCACCATTCTGTGATTCTGGGTCTCCAGAGCCCTGGCAGCAGCTGGGGTGGGCACTTGGGGGTTGTCTTGGGGGTGACAGCTGGGAAGGGGCTGTGCAGCTAAGGCTGCATCCACCCGCCCTGTAGGGGTAGGAGATAGAGTGGGGCACCCAGCAGCAAAGAGTCCCATGTGTGAGCTGCCAGCTTGAGTTGCTTGGCTGGGATTTTAACACTCAGGCAGGGAGTAGACTTAACTTCTGAACATCTAAGAGCAGAGCTGGCAGTTGGGTTGAATTTGTTTTTCAGGATGGGATGTAGAAGTGTGACCTGGGAACCACCTGACCTGCTGTCCTGAGAACAGCTGAGCTGCTGAGACTTACTTGTGCAAAGTTCTCCTTTCATGTTTCTCACCGTGTGCAAACCAAAACAAGTGGTGTCCAGAGCGTCTGTCTTAAGCCAGGTTTTAAAATGCTGGCAATGGGAACTGGAAAAGTCATCAGAGGAGCAGAGGGGTCTCCCTGCCCTCTGTATCACCCTGCAGTACTTCGGTGCCTCCCTGCAACTGAAGCACACGCTGTTTTCCCTACTTACTACTGATTGTGTGTATGTGTGTGTGTGTGTGTGTGCATAGACCTGCTGTATTTAACCATTAAGCCCCATGTGTCTGCCTGGGGAAGGATCCAGCTGTTGGACTACTAAATCTTCATGTCCTCAAGTAATTAAAAGAGTAGCTTTTGCAAGACCAAGAGCTCTGCCTGCTCTTGCCAGTCTTCCCTCTGCTCCTTAAGGATGCTGAGTTGCCACATGGCTCCTTGGAGAAAGGTTTTCCATGGGGATAGGCTCTGCCCTTCCAGCCCAGGGCTTGCTCTGTGAGCATGACTGGAGAAAAGAAGGCTCAGGGGAGGCCTTGTTGTTCCCTACAACTACCTGAAAGGAAGCTGCAGGGAGGCAGGGGTCTGTCCTCCCCAGTAACAAGCAATAGAACAAGAGGAAACAGCCTCAGGTTGCACCAGGGAAGGTTTAGGCTGGATATGAGGAGGAATTTCTTTGGTGCCAGGGCTGTCAGGCATTGGAACAGCTACCCAGGGAGGTGCTGGAGTCACCGTCCATGGCGGGGTTTCAGAGCTGGGTGGGTGTTGCACTGAGGGCAATGGGCTGGTGGGTGATGGGGCTGGGACACAGGCTGCACTCCATGAACTTAAAGATCTCTTCCAGCTGCAATGATTCTGTGACTCTGCAGGGAGCTGCAGTGAGCTCTGCCCTGCTGAATTCTCTTATGGAGCCTCTACTATTTAGTGCTTTTCTGAAACTGCTTTGGTGTTTCTCTACAAAACCAGAAGAGTGAATGGGTGGAGAGGAGCCTCCTCCTTTCAGTGTGCTTTTCTCTGAAGAAAACACAACATTATCCTTGTTAGGACAAACTAATTGATTTTTGGCTGACTCCCATGCCTCAGCATTAGTGTTTCATGTGTCACCATCTCTGCCTCTTTCCCTCTTCTATCCCTCCATGTAAGCCCTGTGTTTATTTCTCAGCAGTGATGCATGTCTGGAGGAGTGTTGTAAATTGTACTGCTGTATTGTGCTTAAAATAAGGGCACGTTTTAACCCCCCCTCTCAAATTGCTTCTGTGGATATGTCGATAAGAAATCTGTAGTGTGGCTCTTCATGGGTGTTGGTGGGGTTTTGTACAGCAAGAAGCTTCTCTCTGTGCAGTTGGAGCAGTTGTAAACCTCCTGCAAAGGGTCTTTTAAAGAAATTGCCTGTTCATATGTACTCTTGTGAGTTCTCGAAGGAGGGAAGTGTTGGCCATGCTCTGTTGGTGCTCCCAGGTAACTTGGCTCTCCATTTCAGTCCTGGCTCCTGCTTGTCTTTGCAGTGTATGCTTCAGTTTTGCTGTAGACTGTTGCAGGGAATGGCCATGTCCCTGGGCTGCACAACCCCAGCAGGTAGCTCTGGCTCTTTGCACCCTTGCCCCATCCCCCAGCCATTCCAGTCTGGCAGAGGTGTGAGACCCTTTCCCTAGTGTCCCTAGTGTGCCCCAGCGCCACACCTGGGTCTTCTGTGCTGGCCTTATGGGTTTCCTCTTGTTTGCTTTGCTTCTTGTGTTCCCAGCACTAATGCCTGCCCAGGGCAGTGCTCACCCTCCCTGGCTGTGGGGTCTGCAGAGCTCAGGGAGGTTTGGCCTTGCTGTGCCCCCAGGGGCACATCTGTAGGGAGTGATCTGTGGTGTCTGTGGGATCTGTGAGACTGTGGTGCCTGGAGTTGGGCAGCCTGGGAGCACAAGCTCCAGGCGGAAGGTGTGTGCAGGCTCCTGAGTCATTGTACTGCTCGTGTTGGGGAGGGCAAGTTTGCTTTTCCAGGCAGCAGAGCCTGGCTTCAGACACAGCTGAAAGAGCTTTATTACATTTCTTACATGATGCTAGCTTAAAAAAGAGATGAGGGGAGGATTTCAGCCATTTATCCCCTCATCAATGTATTTATCACCTTAAGAGACTTCCCCAGGTAGTGAGAAACTTAGTACAAACCCCATCTGCATTAGTCTGACATACCACTGCTGAGGAGCATTGGCTCACCTGTCCTGTGGATGTGGGGAAACTGGTTTGAGTCTTAAATCTCCTGTTATCTACAGAAAAATCCCAAACTCATTCAAATCCCATCAGTAAATACTGTGGGCAATTGAGACTGTTCTCCTCCCAGACCACGTTTGCCTGGTTTTTGTTCCTCAGCACAGGTAATTGCTTTCCAGGACACACTTAAAGCATTGCTCCCATTTCTTCTTGGTTTATAGCTGTGTTATTGCAGCACTAAAAATATAGAATATTACTTAATCTGCTTTTGTACTGAATCCCAGGCAGCTTCATGGGGTTGTTCTGGTGGGAATGGAATCACCACAGTCTGCAGCAGGTGATTCCCAGCTGGAATGGCTCTGTTGAGTCAGGACCTGCACAGTCAGATGGAGCCAACGTTAAACAGCTTAAAACCTGCCTTTGACCCTGCCTGAGCTGGGAAGGCAGAGCAATGTGCATGGGCTGTGCAAGGCTGGAGGGTTCTGTCACTGGAGGGAGTGCTTTTAGCCCCAGGAAAGCATACATAGTGCATTGTGTGAAAGGGAGAGAGTGATGAGGGGAGGAAGGACAATGGTTCCTTCCCACCTTGCTCAGGAGCACAACCCAAAGCTGCTGGGTCTGGGCAGCTGCATCCTCACTCACTGTGCTGTCTGGTGGCCTCTGAAAGCTTTGCTGCCCAGCTCCAGGTGACAGAGACTTTTGGGAAGTGGTGTTGAGAGACCTTCAGTTTTGTTTCCTTCTGCCACGAGCTTCATCTAAGATCTCTGACTCCATGGCAGAGACCCATGGCACCCACTCCATGGTGGTGATGGACAACCCCAGCGTGATACGGGGGAGAAACAGTTTGCCTCTAAAGAGAGAGAAACCATCTGATTGTGTCCCAGAGACTGGTGTCAGCCTCTAGTCCCTGGATAAGACCTCTCTGCCCTCAGCTGGGCAGTGACAGTGTGATGCTGATGAAGGTGCTGGGGATGATGAAGGCACCAGCCCTGGTACCAGCCTGTTCATAGAGCGATAGGCCAGGTAAGGTTGTGAGTGCAGTTGCATCACCATTGACTGACTTGACACAGCAGTGGGCTGAGTGAGGCTTTGTCTAGAAATAGTTCTGTGTCTCCTGCAGGTAAAAATAAGCTGTTATCATGCTTTAAGAGTCTGGAGAGGTAGATATGTACAGCTGTGTTTGGGGTGGGGGCTGCAGTCCAGGCCCCTGAGCATCAGCCGAGTTCACAGCAGCTGTTTTGTTCTCAGTGTGCCAGGTTTCTTGTATCTGGCCTCAAGGACCCATCATGGGAATAAGCTCAACAAGCTCATGTGCTAAACAGCTCTTCCCTGGACCTGTTGTGTCAGAGGCTTTGTTGGATTATCTGGGTTGGGGGTTTTTCATGTGAGAATGTGCTGAGTGTTAGTGAATTGAACGTGAGGAAGCCAGATAGTCACACATGGTGTAACCTTGTCACCTGCCTGTGCTGGGGGGGCAGCTCAGGCCTCCTGAGCCCATTTTGGGACATGCTGAGGGACAGCAGAAGCTCTGCCTTGGACCCTGTGTCTCTGTGGTGGCACACAGCCCTGCCTCAGCATCAGGAGGGACTCGGGCACGTTTCTTCCTGGCGACTCCTTCGTGCTGCTGTGACTCTGCAGTCTCACACTCCGTGCTGAGGACGGCTCCAAGAGTCAGCTCTAATTACACAGACAGCAATAGATGAGCATTAGCAATGTTTGATTGCAAAACTTTGCAGGTGTCAGCGCCTTTTCCAACCAAAAAAGCTTTTAGCTCTTGGACAGAAAGTCAAGTGCCATTTTCAACAGAGCCATCAGGCTTTTGACAAGAGCAGGAGTGAGTCTGGGCTTTTTTTGTGGAGGGGTTATTTTTTTGTGCTGAAGTGTATAAGCAGCTTTTAGCTCAGCTAAATCCTCATTGAGGATTCAGTCAAGGCTGTTGCTAATTTAGCAGAGCATCTCTGTTAGGCAGATGGAGCTTCAGCTTGTCAAAATAAGCAATTCTTAAAATTCTCACATGGAGCAAGGATTCAAGTCATTAAAGCTTTTTATCTGTCTCTATTCCCAAACACAGCTCTGTTGCCCCTTTCAAGAATCACCTAAATCCATCCCCGTTACCGCAGCACACACTCTGTTGTTGCTCCTGTACCGTTTTGCCACACTGTGGCTGCCCTGGAGTCAGTGTCACACACGCTGAACAGGGGCTTTGCTTGAGCTTGGAAAGGTCTCTACATCAAGCATTGCTCTCAAATGTCCACATTTCCTACTGAGCCCTTTAGTTTCCTAAACCAAGGTCTTTTGGGTACAAGTGACACCTGGGAAGGCTTTGGGATGCTTTGTTCTGCGGAGTGACAGAACAAGAGGAACTGGGCTTAAGTTGCGCAAGGGAGGTTGAGGTTGGAGCTGAGGCAGAACTGTTTCCCTGAGAGGGGTGTCAGCCCCTGTGCGAGGCTGCCCAGGGAGCTGGGGCAGTGCCCAGCCCTGGAGGGATCCCAAAGCCGTGGAGCTGAGGTGCTGAGGGCCAGGGGTTAGTGCTGGGCTGGGCAGGGTGAGGGGAGGGCTGGGACTTGTTGAGCTAAAAGAGTTTTTTCCAACCAGAACAACTGAATGACTCTGTGACAGTTCCTCCTGGCAATATGAGGCTGAAGGGCTGGTAGGATCTGTTACTTTAAAGGATCCAGCAAAGCACCCAACAGACAAACCCTCATGGACATTATCTGCTGGTAGACTGCACGAGGTGACTAAAGATGTAAGCAAATTGGCTGACCTGTACCTGGCTGTGTTGTCAAACCCCGTGGATGAGATGTAGCTCAGAAGCTCTGGGTGTTTGTCCACCTGAATTTCTTTCTTTCTCCTCAAGCAATTCTCCTGCATCAACTTCTGGAAGGTTTCACCCTGGCCCTTAATGTGGCTAGAGAAATGACTACAGCATTACCCACCCAGCTTGTCTCAGCAGAAACACAATCACAGAATCACAGCATGGTGGGGGTTGGAAGGGACCTTTAGAGCTCATCCAGTCCAACCCCCCTGCAGAAGCAGCTCCACCTAGATCAGGTCACACAGGAACATTCCAGGCAGGTCTTGAAGACCTCCAAGGAAGGAGCTTCCACAATCTCCCCTGGGTAGCCTGTCCCATGAGTTCCACGATGCTTGGTGCTCCCTGTTGCTCTCTGCCTCACTAATATGTTCCTTTTCCTTGCAGTTCAAGATCAAGGGCCAGTGGTGCACGTGGATTGACTACGAGCGCTTCCAGGAGCTGGTGCGAGAGCACGAGCGGAGCGGCGGCTCCAGCACCTTCACAGCGGCCGACTACACAGCCACAACCCCACCCTGGGCACTGTTTGAGTCCAGGGAAAGAGGATTTGACCCCATGGACGTGAGATACCAGCGGAAGAACAGAGCCAGGGACATCTCTGGCTGCTGAAGATGAGGTGCTGCCTCGCCCCTCCCCGGCCTGGCTGGCTGCTGAGCTTTGTTCTCCGTTTCTCCCCTAACGCTGATGGGTTTTTAATCAATTCACCTGAATTTTTCTGACATTTGATGTTGAGAAGGAGGGTAAAGTCTTTATTTCAGACTTTTCTCCTGTTTTGAAGGGCTTCCTGGCTGAAAATATTTGTGATCCTGCCTGTCTGAAGCTGTCCCCAAGACGATGCATGGCAGCAGCCGATGGGGACTGGCAGCGTGATGGGACAGCGGCTGCAGCTTCTGCACCACAAGGTGTTTGGAGTTGGCTGTGGAGTGAAGAAGCATCCGTGTGACTTCTGTGCCCTGCTATGAGAGCTCCTGGCATGTGCTGACACTCATCTTGGCAGCAAAATGCTCTGAGTCCATAAGGATAGAAGTGCTCAGGGGATTTCAGTGCCACAGGCTGATTGGGTCTGTGCACATGGAGCCGTGGATGGAGCTGGATAAAAAAAAGAGCCTGAGCACTGCTGGAAGTATCCAGGAACAAAGACTTGTGTATTTAAACACTGCTGCCAGTTCCCATCATGACCTCAACCCCAAGAAGCTGAAGCTTGGGGATAAGTAACAGCCCCACTCTTGATACCATCTGCAGCTTCTGATACCTCTCCAAGTGTTTTCCAACTAAATGGGTTTGGCAATGAATATTTTCCAAGTAGTTTTATCTCGCTCCCTCAGCAGCCCTAAACAACAGATAGAATTCTTCAGAGCCCTCTTAGGCTCGAGCTGGTGGTGAGGATGTGCTGTGGGGAGCCAGCAGGCCTGGGTGGCAGCAGGTGGCTTGCTTTGCCTCACTCAGGCAAGTGGGCAGCGTGGCTGGTGGCTTGGGTGGAGGTGCTCATCTGGTATAAATGAGAACTGAGGCCAGTTGAGATCTCTTGAGTCAAGAAACCAACTCTTTTAGTTTGGACAGATGATGTTCAGACAGGAGATCCAGTGTTGTGTCCTCACATGCTGCTCTTGGAGGCCCAGGGCCAACATCTGGTGCTCCAGGTACTGTGACCTGGCCAGTCAATGGCATTTAAATACCAAGGGTGGTTGTTTTTAGTTGGGGAAAATCCCCATGTTTGGGGCCTACAACCTTTCTCTCTGTTCATACACATCCCCATCAGCTGCAGGCCCTGGTGAGCTGCAGAGGATCCAGCTCCAGCCAGGCAGAGCCCTGGAGTCTGGCTGGGCCTTTGCTTGACAAATGGCTGAACTAGGCTTTTGCTTCCCAGTTGGCCCCTGTGCCTCTGCCCAGGGCTTCCACCCCTTGGCAGCCCCAAAGGCATGGGCAGTACTGGCTGCCCTGCTCCCTGTGTCCAGACAGCCTTTCAGGGGGAGCAGGCAGAGGACACTGGGGCTCTGCTTGGGAACGGTTGCACTGGGCATCACTGGGATAAAACCCTTGGGTTTTATTTTTCTCTCTCTCCCTCTGTTATGTTTCTTTTCATTACTTATTACTATACATCTTAATTGTTGTTGTTATCTTTTGTTTCATTTTAGTTAGTAAACTGTTCTGATCTCAATCCATGGGCTGTGCTCTTTTTCCCCCCACTTCTCCTCATCCCCTCAGGGAGGGCTGTGTGTGAGTGAGCAGCTGTGTGGTGCTTGGTGTCTGGCTGAGGTTAAACCGGGACAGGATGCTGTTGAAGGGATTTTAAGGAGATCAAAAGGACAGTCATTGCAGAGTATCTTTCTGTTCTTGATAGCAGATCTGTAGAAGGGAGGCTGTCTGCATGTCAATGGCAAGGGCTGGGCTGATGGGAAGCTTCTCCAACAGGTTCCTCTCCCCACAGAAGGTGCTGGAGGTGGTGAGGAGTCACCACCATCTTCTGGGCTGTCAGTGCTGCTTCACAGAATCACAGCATGGTGGGGGTTGGAAGGGACCTTTAGAACTCATCCAGTCCAACCCCCTTGCAGAAGCAGCTCCCACCTAGATCAGGTCACACAGGAACGTGTCCAGTTGGGTTTGGAAACCTCCAAGGAGGAGCCTCCACACCCTCCCTGGGCAGCCTGGGACAGGGCTTCCTCACCTCACAGGGAGAGTTTTATCTTGTGTTTCAATTGAACTTTTTGTGTTGCAGCTTCATCCCATCACTCCTTGTCCAGTCACTGGGTACAACAGAAAAGGATGCTCTCCTTTCCCCTTGGGGAGCAGGGTTTGTCCTGTTCCCAGCACAGCTTCAGCAGGGCTGTTCCCACCCAGGGCTGCTCAGTCACTCCTCTGTTGTCTAGGCCACGTTTGACACCATTTAACTCCTGTCTGGGCTTTGGGGTGAAGGTTAGCAGCTGGAAAGCCCAGATGCTCTGTGCTGAAAGATTTGAAGCTGTTAAAAAGAAAAATACATTTACTAGTGAGGCCTGTACTCTGACTCCTGCTTCTGATGGGAGGGCTGCTGTGTGGAGAAGGTGACTTCTCTGAAATTCCCAATGTTCAACCACATTTGAATTCAAAACTGTTGTGTTCTGGGCTTGTTTTGCAGAACTAATGCAGGTTCAGTAGAAAACCTGGGGTGAGTGATCTGAACACGTGTTTAGCAGATGCAGAGACCACTCCAGCCTTCAGCTCTGCTCTGCAAGACTCTTGGAAGACCTATCTCACATCTGCCAGCCCAGGCAGTTGGCCTAGGGCCTCTCCCAAGCCACCAGATACATGTTCAGGTAGTGATGTTCCTTGTTTTCTGATCAGCTGTGGGATTAGTGTCATCCTTGGTCCTCTGTCTGACCTCTCGCAAGTGTGGACCATGGGAGGACCTGCCCGTGGCCAAGTCTCAGGGAAGGGAAGTTGTTCATGTCATAAGAAATAAAGGTCTGAAAGTGTTTCACTGCCTGCTTGTTGCCAGCCTCCTTGGGCTGGGCTGAGATCAGCAGCAGCTTAGGCACTCTGTTTGACTGAGGGTCTGGCTCATGCCAACCCCTTTCTGTGGGTTTCAAACTGGACCAGAGCCATCCTCCAGCAGCACGTGCCTGTGGTGCCACAGGGGGGTCTCCATCCCCAGTACCCTCCACCCCAAGCCCTTCCTCCACTTCAGATGGTTTTGCCTAAAGCCAGAGCACGATGTATCTCACGGGTTGCCAGTGAAGTGAGACCTCTTGTTTCCACAGCCACCCCAAAGGCAACATTGGCAAAAGCTGGAGGAGCCCCAGCTCCTTCCCTGCTCAGCCAACACTGGCCCTCCTGCCTGCCACACCGTGGGCACAGGCTGGCATTCCTGCTCGCCACACTGTGGGCACAGACTGGCCCTCCTGCCTCATATCCTGACTCAGGGGTGAGTCACTGGGGATGGGGGCTGCTTTGCATTTTTGAAGGAGGATAAATATATTTGTTTCCAAAAGTCTCCAGCAGGAAAACATCCCCCAACCAGAGAACAGTCATCCGTCAGCTTTGCCTTCGTCTGGCTCTCCTCCTAAATCATTTATTATATTAGAGCCTCTGTTGTGCCTGGAGGGGAAAGGAAGCAGATAGGGGCATTGTTTGAGGGATGGGTATCTTTCTCATTTTGTTAGCTGCACACTGGGTCCTGTGGGAGGGGTCCTAACCCAGCCCTGAGCACGTGTACTGCTCTGGCAGCTGCCTGGGATGCAGGGCAGACAATTAATCCTGGGATAGTTCACAGGAAGCTCTTGCTTTGCTGGAACTGAGCTCTCCCCAAGGTGGGAGCTTAGAGTTCCTTTCCCTCCTCTTTCTCCTCTGCTCCATCTCTGTTTGCTCGCCTCCCAGGCCAAGCAAGGCCAACCAGCACCTGCTTGCTGCAACACAGAGGATGCTCCAAATTACTGGATCTCCAATATGAGAGGATTTGTCATGACAGGGACAAGCTACAGCTGCTAATCCCTTATCCTGGCAGTGTCAGTGTGGTCGAGGTCAGAGAGGGGCCAGGAGCACTCACATGGGCCTGGGGGTATAATCCAGCCAAAAAAACACCTGGAAAAACGTGAGAACAGCAGCACTTGCTTGGCTGAAGTTGGGGGTAACTGTGGATGGGGGAAGCCTCTGAAAATGTGCTGTTTTTTGGCTGTGATGGAGCCTGGCCCAAGTCTAAGCCTGTCCAGCTCCCTGCACCAGCTGAGGAATGGCCCCTTGTTGTGGGGGGGGTTGGATACCCTTGGCCATCAGGTGGCCATGAGGGACAGGCTCATTCCCCTCCCCACAGACTGCCAGGGGCAGCTCCATCACCCTCCTCCCCCTGCTTGGCACCTTTCCTGGTGCTGGGATTCTGTGGGGATGATGATAATGGGATAATCCCCACCTTTGGGGCAGCCTTACGGGAGCTTAAAGTGCTGCTGCCTCACTGAACTTCATCCTCTTTGCCAGGGGCTCAGATTAGATCAGCTCTTTGAACCACCTCAGTGCTAAATACGTGTCATTTGGCAATGAGAGGGAAGGCAGCAGGATGGGAGCAATTGGCTGTTAAATGCTGGTGCCATACCTTGACCCAGGAAGCCTCTGGTCAGATTCCCCACAGCCCCTGGGAGTTTCTCCTCAATGAGGATCCAGGGGAGGGTGGGAGGTGAAACCCCACAGAGATGGGACCTGACTGGGAAGTTTTGCAGTGAAGTGGGTTTGTTGCAGCATTTGCTGTGGCTATTCCCAGCCATGAGGCTCTCTGGAGGGGTCTGTATGGGGGAAATGGTGCCTTTGGGAAGGTGCTATATCACTTAGAGTGTCTCACACCCTTGTTGGAGCTGGCAGAGGCTCCATGTTTCCACTTCCTACTCCAAAACCCTCAAAGCCCTCAGTGCTGAGGGGCTGGGGAGCAGGTTTGTCCAGAGCTGCCAGCATTGTGGGCAGCCACACTGTGTTCAGGCACCAGCTCCTGCTGAAACATGGGACAGAAAACCTCCACTTGCTTCTAAATGTTTGCTTAATCCCTTTTGCACCTTCCCACCCCATAGCTGTATTTGCCTTGGGAGTTTTGGCAGCCCAGAAGGGACAGGCCATCCCAGACATCCAAGAGGTCACAAGACTTGTAAGTGCAGAGATTTCAGCCTTATATTTTTGAGTCAAGCCCTGTGACCCTGCCTGAAACTCCCCTGGTGCAGCTGCTCAGCACAAAGAGAAGAGGATGGTAAGATATTACTCTTTTTAATTCCCCTGCCCACCAATGCTGTGTCCCACACACTCACCCTTTTCTGGGGAGAGCAGAAGTATGTTCATTTGGGATTTATTTGCAATAAAAGGCAGGAATTCAGCCCAGAAACAGACCCATCAGGACAGAGAACATGGGCAAAGATGTCCTCTCTAGCTCCATATTTATTCCATCCCTCAGGTGATGCTCATGAGCAGTGTGGTTCCACAGAATAAAAGTGATTGCAGAGGGATATTTGCTACTGGATCTCTTGCTTTGAAACCAGCTGCATGGCAGAAGGTGGGTCATGGTGATGTGAGGGCCCAGCCCTGGCAGCAGTCCTGTGCTGTGGAACAGGCACCTCTGCTACCAGGGGGCAGTTACAGGGAGCATCAAGGTGTGTCAGGGGGCATTTATGAGGGGCATTGAGGCTGCACAAATGAAAGGGAAATAACTCTCCTTGACTCTTTGGGTGTTTTGTAAATCAAAGGTTATGTAGCATTTAATGAGGTCCTGCAAGTCCTTTTTTAATGAGAATATAGGCTTAATTAACAGCAACAATACAGGGAACCAATAAGTAGTACACCAGTAATAACAAAGATGATTAGTTGTGGTTTAATAGTTTCCATTTGCCACTTCGGGACAAGCCTTTGGCTTCAGGTTTTGCTTCCTCCTCCCCATCCCTGCCAGCACATGAAGGTCGGCATATTGATGGACATGGGTTAGTGGTGGACTTGGTGATGTGAGACGAGGAGTTGGACTCCATGAGCTTAAAGATCTTTCCCTACCAAAATGATTCCATGATTCTAAAGAGCCCTTTGGGTATTGGGGAGCTCCCATCCATGCTCCAGCCCCTCCAGACTGGGCACAGCTCTTCCACCCCTCAGCAGCTCCAGTCTCTCTATGGTTGCAAGTCAGAGAAGTAAAGACATTTTTTTGAGCTTGGGGAGTTAACTTGGACTTTCTCCCCCTTCCATTTTTGTTTCTTGCCCAGGTGCAGGCTGGGTGTGTAAAGCCTTAACCCATCTTTCCTATTTCGGATTACCAGGGGCTGGTGAGGCATCTGCAACCACGAGCTGTGTGATGATACAGGTTATATGGTGAGTGTCCTCACCAGCATCTGCTGAGGGGGGTTTTGTTGGTCCCTGCCAGAGAGCTAATAAATAAACCCCCACCTTGGTAGCTGTGCACAGGACTGATGCTGCCTGGTGTGTTTCAGCACAGTGTGGGGTTCCTGGTGTGCTTTGGTCTCCTGCAGCACACCACCCTGTGAGAGGTACAATGCATTATGGAAATCTCCTCTCCAGATTGATGCAGGAGGAGGAGCTGCAGTGAGCTCAGTGGGCAGGAGCTGAGGCAGAAACACCAGATCATGGCATTAGCTCACTCATCATTAAATATTGTTCTTTGGCTACAGGCTCACAGGGTTACAAGAAAAGCTGCTCTGAGCTCTGCTCAGCTCATGTGGGTAACGCTGGAATACCTGTGCAGCTGCTCTGCCAACACCTGGTCAGAACAAAGCTCTTTAGTTTCCTTAAACAAATAAGCTACAAAAGCTGCCAAACACCATGGAGAAGCAGCAGTGAGAAAGCAAGTTCACAGCAACTGAAGTTATTATCCAGCTTTGAGCCTCACTCGAAAGGATGGGGAATGGAGTCAGCAATCTGGTGAGGTTCTGAGCCTGGGAGCACCTGGGAAGTCTCAGGGTGATGGCACAGCCCCAGGTTCCTTTCCTGCAACACATCTGTGTCAGGGACAAAGGTGACTCTGCAAATTCCCTGTAACGAAACCAACTTGTTTGTCTCATGGAAGTGGCCCTTCTGTGATTAAGTTTGTGGTGGTTTGGGGGCTCATCTGGCAAAGAAGGACCATGCTTGAAGCAAAGCCTTCATGGGGAATGGGTATCCCTTTGCCCATGGCTTTTCTCTGCTACTAGAGCTCCCTGCAAGTATATATGTTACTGTATTTTAACATATGTCTATGTAAGTGGATATTAGATTTATCCCACCCACACCTGGCACTGCTTCGTCTCATCCTGCTGGTTCTCCCTTTGTCCCATCTGGATGCTCGCACTCTGCAGCTCACGCTGCTCTCCTTTGTTGTAGAAAAGCATATTGCAAGATTGGGCTCTGGGTGTTTCTTTCCAGCCTGTAAGCAATTGTCCCAAAGGATGCTGAGAGGCCCCAGCAACACTTCAGCCTCCCCCATGGCCATGGGGCTTCTCCTGTCCTCTATCCCCTCCCCGTGGGCAGCAATCAGGCTCTCAGGCTGGGGCTGTGGTGGCATTTGCACACTCACCCCATGTGCCACCACCAAATGCAGTTTTAAGGCCTCCTCTGACCTCAGCCCAGGCATGCCAGACTGCCTGTTTTTCCCAAACCTGGCCCAAATTCAGGGTCTGGCAACACATCAGCACTGTGGTGAAGAAAAAAAAGGGCAAAACTGCCAATGTTTGTATAGGGAGTCTGAGTTTCAGTAACTTGTAGGTGAGTGTTCCCTTACTGACTTCATTCTGGCCAGCCTGTCTCAGGTATGTATTTCTTGCTAATATTCTAACAACCAACTGCATCAAACCGGTGATTGTTCATAATTGTCACGTTTTGAAGCTTTCATAAACCCCACCATGAGCTCTGTACAGCCAGCTCTGTCTTTCTGAAGTGGCCTTTAATGGGAAAAGCTGGTTTTAAAACAGTTTCAGGTGGTCTCCTCAGAGTGTGGAAGGGTCGGGTAGGTTTTTGCCCGTGTTGGCAGCCTTTGCTGGTGGGATGGGCTTGTGTGGAGCTGCTTTTTTGCCTGGGAATGAGGAGGGGGATGCAGTGCTGGTCTCCATAAGCATTCTCAAACTTCCCTGGCTCTGACAGGACCCACCTGTGGCCTGGCTGGGCCCTGCCAACGTTGTTTAAGGAGGGAAATCTGCAGTGGAAGAGGATGGGAAGGTGTGTTACAAGATGGAGGAGGCCATGGGGACACCACAGTCAAAGGAAGGAGCAGTGCTGGACTGGAGACCCCTCTCAGCAGCTGTGCCCTGGCGCCACAGGGTTGGGCCAGGGGTGAGGAGCTGACTGCTGAGGGCCCCGTGCCAGTGGGGGCTGATTGCTGAGGGAGGACCCTGACCCACGGAGGGTGAGTGTGGAGTGTGTCCGGGCGGGCAGGGT
>WBNH01012170.1:0-11872 GCA_013401255.1 Urocolius indicus | reverse complement strand
CGGCTTTTCCTCATAAGGAAGATTGTGAACCTACAACAATACCACCCTGAGCAAGGTGTAACACACTCTGCTACTCTCAGAAGCCCTGTGCTGGCAGAGCACCGACTCAGGAGATGCTTATCCGGTCAAATTACCTCGAGGCTCAGTGCAGGTTGCATATCAAGAAAACCCCAAACCTTAAAAGTATATCTCACTGGAAAACTTTTCCATACTGGTCTTGCCCAGTAGGGTGCAAAAGAGACCAGAACTAACCGTTGGGGGACCCATGGGGTCGGAGAAGCAGCCCTGGTTTTTGCCCCACATCTGGGAAGTGAGGTCAGGGCAGCAGACGTCTGCACACAGTGCCACCGAAGAGGCCGTATCAACAACGTACACCGGAGGCCAGTGACGGGAGGAAACCAACAAGTCCACATGGTCCCGGGCGTTTTCTCCTCTTACAATGTACTTTGAGCCACAGACAACCTGGAAAGAAAAGGTTTAACACCAAACAGCACAAGAAAACTGAAAACTTATGGGAAAATAGCAGTTTCAAAGAAAATTCAGTTTCTTTTCAGGTGTTGCAGACAATACAGTAGCCAGACAGTTACTCCCTCTAAAGGCAATGTTTCCTCCTCACACACATTCACTTTCTCCTGCTCAGGAAGTGGTGACGTGCAACTCCACCTCAGCTGCAGCATGAAACCCAGCTTCAGATCACTAGTCCATCCTGAAACCTCCTGCAGGACTGCTCACACTGAAGGTCCCCGAGGGAGTGTGTTTCACTCCAAGGCTCAGACAGGCCCCCTCCATTGCTTCTATTTACTGAGGGAGTTCCACACTGGTAAGGGAGGTGACAGTGAAGAGCAAGACAAGAGAAGACATTGCTGACCCCAGCCCTTCTTACCTGATGTGGACACACTTTGTAGATTTTCCCCCCTGTGTGATGAGCAGATGCTTGTGTGACGCTCGGCCCGTTCTGTACAAACTCATAGAGCGCCAGGAGGGAGTAGCAGAGCTGGTCCTAGGAAAGACAGGCCCCAGAGAAAGTCTGTATGTGACAGAAATCAGTGGACTCCTCCAGAGAGGGAGAGATGGCTGCAGGCAAGGCCTCCCAAATCCTAATTTGCACTTCATCCAATACCTTCCTAATCCCACTCTCAGCATCATAAGGACAAGCAATTACATGCTGCTGAGCCTGTGACAAAGTAATTACAGGCTTCCTTTCTTCTACTCCACAGAGGCTCCATTTATTTCACCAGGTGTAAGTTATCCTATTATCTGCAGGCACTTGCTTCTAATCCAGCCCTGCCCACAGCAAAATCAGATGAGAAGTTAATTACCCAGGATGGCAAGTGTAAATGAGGGGAAAACGGTGAAGAGCAGCTCCACTCCTGCAGGCTTGTGTGTGGGCAAGCAAGTCATTACCTTTGTAGCTGAAGTCTCCCAGGGAATGCCACACTGTGTCAGGAAGCTCTGCAGCTCTTCCTCACTGTAAGAGTTTATCAGCTCAAGCCTGAGGATTTCTTCCTGAAGGAGCCTCACCAAGGCACTCCCGTTACCTGCAAAGGCAGGCAGCAAGACTCAGCACTCGTTCTCAGGAAGGGAAGTCACCAAAATAATTTCTTCTGAAGACTACAGAGGCAGAGACTGCAAAACCAGTCACCAGTAAGAGAAAGCCATGACTGGTTCTACTTTCGAAGCACGTCACAGCCCCTACTTCTTTTGAGCCCTTTGCCAGTGAGGGCACCAGGCTGAGCCCAGCAGAGCTGCAGCTCCATCAGCACCTGTCTGCCTTGTCACTTGTAACCTTTAAATGACTGCTTGGACTGATCAAGTGACAGAGAAGCACAGAAAAAACGCGACTGCGGCCTTCATGCTGAGCAGCTCCAGGGTCTCCACTTCCAC
This sequence comes from Urocolius indicus, assembly GCA_013401255.1. Classification (NCBI taxonomy): domain Eukaryota; kingdom Metazoa; phylum Chordata; class Aves; order Coliiformes; family Coliidae; genus Urocolius; species Urocolius indicus. Next base: position 9,988 of record WBNH01012170.1, on the reverse strand, counting down.
AAAAGCCCACGTAGCCCTTCTGCAGTTCAGCCCCAGAACAGCTGCCTCCCTCTCTGCAAAGCTAACTCATTTACTTGTTAAGCTTGCAAAGCTACTTTTCCTTCTTATACCTTATACCTGAACTGTGAAGGGAACCAATTAAATTTAGCTCCCATTCATCTGAGCTGGTTTCTTGTTACATGCCCTGGACACATGCAATCCTGACAACACCCATCAAGACCAACCCATCCATCTCCTGGTCTTCTTTCAAGTTCTGTTAAAACTTAATTCCCCCTTTATTGAGATCACAATACTGAGATCCCAAGCAGTGCCTGCAGGTCTCACACTCCAAGTACCAGTCTAACACAAAACAAACTCTGACTGGCCTTCAAGTTGTACACGCATCCCTCTACCAGACGAACTTGGGTGTAGGATTCGCCATCTCCCATGTCTCAAATGCACCAGAGCACTCAGGCTTCACTGACCAGGCCAAAGCTCAAGCTGCTAAGTATCCTGAGAACAGCTGAACTCACTCCAGGGTTCTTCCCTTCTGTCAGCAACTTTTGAAGATCACCAATCTCCAGTCACCAAATTCTCAACTCTAAATATCACCAAAAGACTGAAGAAGTCACCACCATGTAAAGCACTCACTTAACAAGCACAACCTCAGCACTTACCTGGCACTGGCTGTGCATCCAGGTTCTTGTCCTTCTCAGTATTGATCACCATTGCTCCTCTCATCAGAGGAGGGAAGAAAGGAGCAACAATAGAGGCATCAAACTTTGTGATGGGGATGCTAGAAGGAAAAGCCACCTGCTCAATCACCTCTGTCTCCATTGTGGACCAGAAGTCTTCTACATTCACTTCACTTGATGGCAAGAATTCTGGCCAGGTAAACTAGAAAGAGCAAGAAACATGCTGGTTAAATACAAACAACTGCAGTTCCTTTAGGAGTTTTGTGTCAGCCTTGCTCAAGGCATGAGTACTACCCAGGGGAGTGCTCAGCCCAAACAGAACAAGATGACTTCAAGCTGCTAGAGTTCCCCACAATCACTTTTCTTTGGGTGAGAGTCAAAACCATTTGTTGGACATAAAAGCCAGACATGCTGCATAAAACTAGTAGGGTTGTTTCCCCATTATAGGAGACAGCATACCAAGGAAACTGCTGCTAGGGAAAAAGAATGCCTTTGTGTCAAAGGAAGGAGGCCAAGTTCAGCAACTTTCATCCAAGGTCCCTACTGTCAGAGGCTGATGGACAAAAGCTATGGTCCAGGGACAGAGGATCTTGTTTTCCCCAAACCATACACCAACACCTCTAAGAGGAAGTGCAGGCATCATCGCTCCAGCCACATCCTCTTGCCAGACATCAGCAGAAAACTGCTCACAAAGGCCTCCGTGTAATTATCGTGCATTATGAAGACTGGAGTCAGCAAAAATCATTATGATCTGCTTTGAACACAAACAGGATGTCAAGTTTGTGAAAAGCCTACCTCAATATTTTTCAGTGCCAGGACATTTTCCACATTCCTCTGGGCTATTTCCACCTTGGGGGTTATGCCACAGATTCCACAGATCATATCATTGTAATCCCGGACCGTTAGGCACTCAAAGGCCCAGTAGCCATTGCACAGCAGTTCCTGGAGCTGAACCTGCTCATCGGGACTTAGGCTCTTTTCTGAAAAGAGAACATGCCACTGTTACAGCTTTCACTTCCTACAATCAGTGCAGAGGTAGAAGAACTCTCTCTCCTACACAGAATAAAACCAAACCTGTCCTCCAAAGAACTGGTCACAGAGGTGCTGTTGGGTTTAGGTAGTGATTTAACAGAAATATACCACACACCAGAAGAGGTGAGGTTTGTCTTTTTATAACCTAACAATTACCAGTGTGCCCTAGTTTGGTTTGTTATAGTGAAAAATAAGAAGGAAAACTCACCAGTTTGCTCCTGCACAGAGTCGAGAATGTTAACAACAGCCACTCTAGGATCCTCTCCAAGTTTAATGTGGTTGCGGATTGCAAACAGAAGGTCCAAGCTCACTAGCAACTTGTTGCCCACATTGAAAAGGCCTGCAGTTAAAACAAACCGCTTACTGACTGCAGGGTTCCAGATATTCCTCACAAAAAAAATCAAGATAAGGTCATTTCAGAGCCTGGCCTTTGCATTTACAAAGCTACACGGAACAGCACTCCACAGAGATGTCTTTGAATGTGATCTCAGGGGTTGCCTTGCAGACTTACCACTTACAGAGGAGACCTTACACTGGTCAAGCAAGGCACAGTCTTCCTCAGCAAAGCACTCAGACATGTTTTGCCTCACAAATACAGATTTCACTTGCAGAAGCAGCAGAAGAATAGTGCAAGTCAAAAATAACTCAAGTGTAATACACTAGGGCAGAGAATAGACTTTTCTGTGCAGAGACAGTCCCAAGGCTTCTTGAAGGGTTTGGTTGCAGCCTGCAGCCATGCCCGTTTTCTCCTACCTGTGTAAATATCAGTGAAGCTATGGAGGGCCAGACACTGCAGGTTCAAGCACACTTTGACCTGAGCTGTAACCACCTGTAATCTATTAGCTGTCAGCAGCCAGCACTCCTGAGGACCAGCAAGGGAACTGTAACAGACAACAAAAGACGACTCAGAGAGTCCAGTCCACAGGTTTTGCAGTCCAGTCCTGCAGTAGCTTCCAATGTTCTAGTTGAGATCAGTTCATTAGTATGTCAGTCTAAGCCACTTCACATCATTTCACAACAGAAAAACAAAATACTACAGTTTAAAATGGATTCCCCTGGCAGAGCCAGGTCACTGCTCACGTTCTTTTGACAGCACTACGGCATCTCTCTAGCTCCATACAAGGGGCACATCTGAGAGGTGGAGAACACCTATGGTCCCAGCTGCCCTGGGAGAAGCATCAGCCTTGTTGCTGTGGGGCAACAACTACTGACCAGTAACACATTCGACCTGTCAGCCTGCCCCTGCACACAGATTGAGAAAGGCCAGCTCCCCTACAGTGCCAATGCTGAGGAGAAAGTTTAGACAGGAAAATGCCAGCTGTGCCCTAGTGCCAGAAACACAGATGTTTACCCAAGAAAAATAGGAATCAAAGGCTAAGCCAGCTCCCTCCCACTGCCAGGGATTTAATTAGACCCTAGGCAGGAACCTGTGAGAGTCCCTTCAAAGCACTGTAAAGCTGCCCCAGCACTGAAGCAGGGATTTACAATGCACAGGCTGATAAGTCTCAAGGTGAGGGACAGCGTGCAAGACAGCCCTGTTCTGCAGAAATTATTGAGTGAAAAAAGTATCTCTGCAGGAAATATCTCAATTAGTACTAGCCTGACCAAAGCAAACACCCTCAGCTGGTATCAAGAAAATCTTTTTCATCGAGGAAGAAACACAGCAGCAAACTACCCCATGTTTTGCTGCAGGAAACATTTCCTCTCAAGCTTTTGGCAATGGGAAGATGTTTGTCAGTTTCAGGGAGGAGAGCTTTTGCAAATCTAGTTAAGGTGACCTAGGATATACACTGGCAGTTTCTGAAAGCCCTACAGGTCTCAATTTGGATGTTTGTTTCAAATAGAGGACTCACTAAGGCCCACATTAGGGCCTCATAAGCAAGAGGATCCACAGAGGAGACGTTCAGATCAGGAAGACTGAGAAAAGGGAAATCACATAACGTACATCCATCATCCCACAAGTTTGCCTCAAAACATCAGAATGGAAAACACAAAGATAATTAAAATTGACGTAACTGAAAAAAAAGTTAGATCAAGACTTAGCAGTCATTCTTTGGTCAATGTCTCCTGCTGTACGGAAATGGTAACTACGCCAAACTACACTGCACAGGAGAAATAAGAAAGCTTAATGCTCCTCAGCTAAACCCTTCCACACACGTCATCTACTTAGTGTCACTTACACCAGCTTCAGTACCAGGGGCTAAAGCAAACATCACTCGAGGCACTCTCGTAACACAGAATAGCAGCGCGAGGTTGAAAGAGTCACAAGTCTAAAACAGAATCTTACTTCTGTCCCCCCTTGAACAGTGGGCTGTTACACAGGAGGCACTGCGCAGATGGAGACTCATAGTAGTTTGACCAGGAGGTCTGCTCTATGGTGACTGTCTCTTCACTCACGTTGGACAGGATGAGCCGTGAGCTGTTGAGTTCGTGGATGAGTGTGAAGACCTCTGCCAGCTCCGATTCGTTCTCTGGGATCTGCACTACCTTGCGCAGCAGCTGCAGCGTGGACTGACGTTGGATCTCCTTCTGGGATGGGCTTAGGGGCTCGCTGGTGTTCAGCACGTCAGACTGAGCTGGGCTGACCTCCTGGAAAGCAGGTGAAACACCCACATATTCAGCTGGGCAAGCACAGGGAGGAAATATTAAGAAGCCCAAAGAAGTCATTAAAGGTAGAAGAAACACAGTAATCTTTGTATCCAGCAGACTTCTACTTCACTCCTCAATCATTGACTCCAGACAGTAGTTTCAAGCCTAAATTACTTGACCAAAAATACCTTTCAGTAACTCCTGCAGTAATGCTAGACCATCACAGATTTGCTGTTACACTGGAGCAGTAGCACAGAGATGGAAGATCAAGAAGGTAAGGACAACCATCAACAGGTGGATAAACACTTCGGAAAGCCAGGCAATTGTCACTGCCTTTCTCCCCACAGGTTATCAGGCACATTCTCCAGTGTAACATGCTCAGCCAGGCACAGCAGTCTGCATACCTCTCCAGAAGCTGGAGAGTACAGTGCTTAATGAGAACTAGGAGCTGACACATGCACTGGGTCAGCTATAGCCCTCAGACACACGCCCCCCAACACATTCATGCTATCAAGACAAAATGCACCAGCATAGGAGAATCAAACTCCAGGTGGCTCAGAAGAACAGCAGGAACCCACACAGGTTCATCTGTTCAATCACTTCAACTCTTCTGCCAAGGTTTCAACCTGTTTTTCTGTCTAGTCTAGCGATGAGATAAGCAACCAGTCCAAAGCCCACAGACAACAACGAACTGTGTGACAGGAATGTTAAACACATCTAGAACAAGAAAATAAGGAAAAGATTAAATGAGGAAGAGACAAGCCACATGCCTCTCAAAATGCAAGCTGAGCTAAGCACGCTGCTGTTCCTCACACAGCTGCTCGTGTGGGAGTTTCACACAGGCCATCTCAGTTGGCTTGTTTGTTGGGCTTTGGGTTTTTTTTAAACACATCATACAAAGTTATGTTCTTCAAAGTAAAAAAAAGCAAGTGCAAGAGGCAGATTACCACATGCACTAGAATGTAGTCTCTCTACATGCTGAGTAAGCATTTCAGATGAAGAGCAGCACAACTCCTTTATATATATATATTAAATAATTCTGTATGAGAAAAGGTAACCTTTGAAACTTGAAATGCAACCTCCCCTCCAAAGAAATAAAAACGAGAATCCATTCTTCACATCCATGTAGAACAGCAGATAACTGAAAAACACCTTTCTACAACAGAAAAACCCCAGCCAACCTGCATCCAGAAATAAAATCAGACACTACAAACCCCTAAAAACGAGAAGCTCCAGTTCAAGAGGTAATAACTCAGTTGACACTGGCCACAATCTGGTCACAGAACAGACTTGGGGAGTTTCTTGATGAAGTATGAAGCTCAACAAAAGCTGACACAACAAATGTGAATGTAAGGGTGATTCCCCACCTCCTCTTGTGTGCTGACACACTGTGAGGATTTTTAAGCTACAGAGACATCCAGTGGCAGAATCCAGCATGCTCAGCCTCCTTCTCAACCTGAAGCACCACTGGTGCAGGAGTTGGTCAGTACAATCACTGCAAGTACTTTCAATAGAATCATAGAATGGCAGGGTTGGAAGGGACCTTTAGAGATCATCTAGTCCAACCCCCCTGCAGAAGCAGGTCACCTAGATCAGGTCACATAGGAATGTGTCCAGGCGGATCTTGAAGACCTCCAAGGAAGGAGCCTCCACAATCCCTCTGGGCAGCCTGTGCCAGGGCTCCTGAACCCTCACAGTAAAATTAGTTTTTTCTTATATTTAAGTGGAACTTTTTGTGTTCCAGCTTCATCCCATTCTGTTAGAAAAGCTTACCAAAATGAAAATAAATTAACAGGCACCACAGGCACCTGCAAACTGAGGTACTTCCAATACCCTCCCCTCAACAGTCATTTGTTAAGACAAACTATTCTGAACCTTACCAGGGATTTTGGTGTTTTCTCAGCTCTGTCTTTGGCAAGATTGTATCCACAGTTTGGACAGATTCGTGGCTTGTGCCTGTTTGTATACACGTAACTGCAGGAGGGGTTCTTGCATTTCCCTCTGCCACGGGATGTTGCCAATCCCAAATCCTGAATAGCACAAAAAAAAATAAAGATCTTTGCTGACCTTGACTTTTACATGCCAACAAAACCCTAGAGAAGTCTGCTTGAATATCATAAACTTCCCCCCCTACTTCATGGCATCTTGTATGAAGGTCAAACAACGTTCTGTCACTTTGCATAGAATATTTTAACTGGCATCCAAACATTTTGGTGCAGTTTCAGAGACCACAAACATTCAAAAACCACTGATCCTCCCTGCTAACTGACAGAGGGGATGGGGATTATGCTACGACATGGAGAACAATCTAGTTCTAAACAAGGTCCCAGACATGACTGCAAGAGAACACAGTCACCCTGGACTATGTCAGGAGATGACAAAGTACAGTTTGCCTCACAGTAAACATGAGAGACATTTCTGTGGGTAAAACAAAAGTCACAGAACATCCTCATCCCAGAGATGACACTCCCCGTGGTTTAAGTCAGACCATCTGCAAACTCACCAGAGTTACGGTGCAGCTGTACTTGTAGGAAGGGAATATGTCTGGTTTGACCTCCACCACTTTAACCTGAGATGCCCTGCTGGTCAAAGCACTGTGGAGCTAAAGAATGCACGTAGAAAGAACAACAGCCATGAGACACCTTCTACTAAATACATACATCCTGTAAGCAATACCTGTTAGCACTTTTTACCCCCCCAGAATCAATTACTGTTCATTTCACATCAGAGGACTACAATACAGCATTCTGCATGCTAAGGCATTATGAGTCAAACAGAAGTATTCCAGCAACTTGGCATACTCAGTCATATTTAACAGGTGAAAGACTCAGAATTGCATGTCAGTTTATCAATGCACTAGCTGATCCTCAAAATATCTCTGGAAGTAGCTGGGAGGTTCTCAAAGCAGCCAACAGAAGGACTGTCCAAAAGCTTCTCTCTGTTCAGTTCCTACACTCAACCATCTAGCATTTGTGCTGCTTCCAAGCCATGTCATAAAAGCTGTCAGTCAGATCTCATTATCATAAGGCTGTTACATTTTTATGTTCTGTTTCTCACCATTCATGTCATATGACTCATCTAGAGGGAAAAAAACCAACACAGAACAAGCCATAGGTACCTTTCTCTCCTCATCACTCGGGGGCTGCAGAACTGACTGGCCCAATTGTTTCAGCGTACTGGGCTTCAAGCCTGATGTTCTCACAGGGGAAGGCTTGTCTTGGAAAGAAGAAAAGGATGTGACAGGTTAGATATGAGAAAACAGGCCTTGCTTCATTTACCTTTGGTAAATGTCACCATAGTCATGTGAGACTCCCCTTCTGAACTTCAAATGACCCAAAGAGCTGTTTCATTTACTGCATTCTTTTAAGGGAGAGTTTTTTTTTTTTCTAGTGTAGGTCATTATCTCCCTTCAGGTAGCTCTTATTATTTGATAGAGACCCACTTCAGTGTGGTGAGGAGAGACACCTGCTGCCCCAGCACGCCAGAGAGCGCTGCCGTTACCGGTGCTGGCGAATGGCTGTCTGCTGCCGGGCTGCTCCGTGCCCACGGCTCTGCCCACGCTGGCCGGCGCGGGCAAGATGGCTCGCATGGGCCTGGCTGCTGCCAGCAAGGAGGGCTTGGGCCTTGCTTTGCTCTTTACTTCTTGTCCTTTCTGTGCAGGAGCTGGAGCATCAATTCTGAAAGACAAGAGCTATGATTGGAAAAAATATCTACCAATTCCCCCTCAGCATCAATTCATTTCTCCCTGATCTGCGCTGTTACTGTGCTGTGTAGTTCAACACAGGCACATGCAGAGTCCCGTACCTCGGGAGGAACAACTCCATGCATCAGTACAGGCTGGGGATTGACCTGCTGGAGAGCAGCTCTGCATAGAGAAACCTGGGAGTCCTGGTTGATAATAAGCTAAACATGAGCCAGCAACGTGCCCTCGTGGCCAAGCAGGCCAATGGCATCCTGGGATGCATCAAGAAANGTGTCCAGTGACAGGACAAAGGGTAATGGACATAGACTGGAATAGAAAAAGTTCTGCTTAAACACAAGGAGAAACTTCCTTCCAGTTCAGGTGAGGGAGCCCTGGCACAGGCTGCCCAGGGGGGTGTGGAGTCTCCTTCTCTTGTGGTTTCAAAACCCACCTGGACACGTTGCTGTGTGACCTGATGGAGGTGAAGCTGCTTTAGCAGGGGTTGGACTGGATGATCTCTAGAGGTCCTTTCCAGTCCCTGCCCTTCTGTGATTCTACAATTACTAGCACAAAAATCACAGCTATTGCAGCAGAAAGGAGAAATAGTGCTAAGGATACATCTGCCCTGTGACTACAATTTAATTGTCACTTAGAGAAATAAATTAGCACTGATGGACAAAATCTCAAAAGGGACAATCTTAAACTGGCACAGAACAGACAGCAAACAGAACACATCTTGCAGGAAGCACTGCCAACAGCCTGTGATTTCCCATCAGCACACAACAGTAACATATGCAAAACACACTCCTGTAACATATGGAAAAGTGACTCACCCCACTGGCTTCTTTGCAGAGGCATTTGGACTTGGCACCTCAGAAGACGGTGGCATCCCCAGCCCTACGCTCTCTTTTTCTGCCTGCTCTGAGGAGTCTCCTTGCCTTTGGCTCTCTTGAGCCAACACCACTCCAACAGCACTCCTTCTGTCTTCAGCAAGCACATTGTTTGCAAGAATGTGAGCCTCAGAGATGATTACTTCCTCCCATTCTGTCTCCTGCATTTGCCCTCCAGCAGGCACAGCCTTCAGCAGCTGGCTGACAGCTTCTGAGCTTTCCAAGGCAGACTTGGAGGTGCTCTCACTAACAGCTGCTGGTTCTGTGAATGCTGGTTGTTGACCTCTTTTAGCTGCTTGAGTTTTAAGAGAGGTGCCTGAATTTGGCTCAGATTTGCTTTTTGGTTGCTTTTCCTGGAAACAAAAGAGATGGTCCCATTTAAGAGCTTTGGGCTTTCACAGATAAGATCCCTTCACATATGCCAGGTTTGGCCTGGCCTATTTAATGGTGCATCAAAACAGCAAAATCCTAAGTGTTTAAGCAGTGAATTGTATGATAGCAGAAAAACATCATCTCCTATGACAGCAAAGTCCCTGTTAACATTTTATCTAGCCTCCTGGCCCTTCAGGTATTATTTTTAGATATTGTTTACTTTGAAGACTCAGTCTTTCTAAACCTCCCTCAAATAACACCATTAGCATCAACACCACAAACCCACCCACCACCCACCTCCTCCGTTCCCCTTCCTGAGCTTCAGAGCTCTCTGACACTGTCTGGTGTTCCACACTGCTGAGGAACCAAAGGGAAGGAGGTAGAGAATTTCTATCTTTCGGATATGTGTATTCAGAAAAGTGTGCATTTGAGTGAGAATTACTTAGGAAGGTTTTCTGACTTGAAGAAAAATGTTACCTTCAAGAATTAAGGCTACGGAAGCCATGGACTGTGGCCAACGAAGGCGTGCTGGAACACCCAACTGGTGATAGGCAAACACATAAAAGGAATGGACTCTGGCACAATAAACACATTGATTCTAAACTCTCTACAGAGTTCATATCCAGAAGGATAATCTGAGTTTTTGAAGACAGACATCTTATAACCTAGTCCCTTTCCTTCCTAAAGAACAGGAAGGTATGTGTATATTTAGTTTCAGTTCTACTGATGCTATTATCATTTAAAAAAAA
>WBNH01012169.1:0-10140 GCA_013401255.1 Urocolius indicus | reverse complement strand
GCAGCCTCCTGTCAGGGAGTGTCAGAGAGTGCTGCTGGCTGCCCTCAGCCTCCTCTGCTCCAGCCTCAACACCCCCATTCATTCCCTCAGCCCCTCCCCAGCACCCTTGTGCTCCATCCAGCCCCTTCCCCAGCTCTGTGCCCAGCTCTGGCCACGCTGCAGCCCCTCAGTGTCCCTGTGGCAGTGAGTGAGGAGCCCAGCACTGAGCACAGGAGCTGCCAGACCTCATCCTCTCACCCCAGCCCGTAAGGACACAGCTGAGCTTAGCACAAACAACCTCCAGGAGAGCAGGAAAAGAAAAAGAAAGGAAGGAGGAAGCAAGGAGAGCCACAAGGCAAGAGCAGATGTCCAGGGAGAGCTNTGAGGAGCCCAGCACTGAGCACAGGAGCTGCCAGACCTCATCCTCTCACCCCAGCCCGTAAGGACACAGCTGAGCTTAGCACAAACAACCTCCAGGAGAGCAGGAAAAGAAAAAGAAAGGAAGGAGGAAGCAAGGAGAGCCACAAGGCAAGAGCAGATGTCCAGGGAGAGCTGCGTTTACCGGTGACCCTCACGGTATCTCCTGGAAGCAGCCGGGCGCTGTCTTCTCACAGACACATCTGTGTCTACCGTCTCCTGCACAGCTTGCTCTGGAAGCAGGACAAAAAACACACTGTTTGTTGGGGAGCTGTGGGAGGCTGTTGGGGAGCTTCTCACAGTCCTCAGCCACAAGAAACCGGCTGCCTGGCACCAGCTGCCAGTGGGAGGTGAGGAATGGAGCTCCCGAGCAGGGCACCTCCTGTAACGCTCCAGGGAAGCTGAACTGCAGCCCTTGTCCTTTCCTCAGCTGAAAATGCCTTTATCTTAGATGAAACCCTAGCAATTTGGGAGGGTTTTTTTTTTCCTAGAGGAGGAGTGGAGTGGTTGGAAAGCCAGCAGCCTGACCTCCTGAAGATCACTAGGAGACCATGGCTTCTGCTTTCCCCTAACCAAGGACGGGGTGTGGGGGTCATAAGCAGCCTCACACCATCAGCACAGGGCAGCCACCGGCTTCCAGCACAGCCACACACAGAAACCACGGTCTCCCAGCAGCTCCACAGCCATCCTTCTGGCCCCTCAAGCATCCAGGTTGGCTTTACATCAACATGTTCAGTACCTGGAGCCATCCCTCCTGCTTTTCCCAGCCCCAGCACGTTTCCCTCGGGGGCTGCATTTCTCACCCAGCTCCAACCAAACAGCTGAAACCCACACATCCCCCTCCCCATTTTGGGAAGTGCCATCAGCTGGTCACTGCTCAGGCTCTTCCTTGGCAGCTGGAAGCCTGCCCTTGGTGCTTTTTGTGTCACACAGGCCATTGGGAACTGCTTCGCACACTCCTGCTGTGAGATACCCATGTGCATTCAGCCTGAGGAGGAGGTTTAGAACCAAGCTGTAGGGGCAGCAGAATAAGGGGGTGAAGCAGCTTTACCTGCCATGTGCTGAAACAAAGGGAACTAAACTTAGCAAGGCTTCCTTCCCTCCAGCACACACTAAATGGCTGCAGAGCTGCTCAAGTCCAACTTGAGCCAAGAGATCCCAAAGCCTGGAATTCATGATTTCTCCTTTTTTTTGGGGGGGGGAAGAGGTATCAAAAATGTTTGTTATGATGGTTGGAAGATGCCATCAAAGTTCCCAAGAGCTGCCCTCAGGAGTAAGTGCAGTTTTGACAACCCCTGGCTGCAGAGGGGCTGAGATAGATGGGCATGAACCTGCCCCATCCTGGCAAACCCAGGGGGCTCTGCCCACCGCCAACTCGACCTCCAGTCTCAGCCCCTTCATCACTTGCATGGGGAGGATACAACACTTGAAGTCAGTGCCATGTTTGACATGACATCTTGAAGTTAATCAGTGTGTGTGTGTGTGTGTGTGTGTGTGTGTGTGTGCAAATCAGGCTGAGAGGGGACAGCTTGGGGAAAGGGTTCAGCATGGGCTCACTGCCAGGCACAGCAGGGCATTGGGGGAGGCTACTGACACACAGCCCTTGGAAGGGGTGGCCTGGAGGAGACTGGCATGAGGAAAGGGAGGGCAAGACAGAGTATCCAGGTCCTTACTGCCATCTGGAGTCTCTGGGGCTGGTGGCTCAGGGTGAAGAACACACACCTTTGCTTTTGGATGTGACCTCAGGCACGGCCAGAGCATCCTCCAGAGCATCCTCCAAAGCACAGGGAGTGCCCTGAGGCTGAGAATAACACAATCACAGAGTGGTGGGGGTTGAAAGGGACCTTCACAGATCATCCAGCCCCCTTGCCAAAGCAGCTCCACCTAGAGCAGGTCCCACAGGAACGTGTCCAGGTGGGTTTTGAAGACCTCCAGAGGAGCTTCCACACCCTCCCTGGGCAGCCTGTTCCAGGGCTCCCTCACCTCACACTGAAAGAGCTTTTCCTCCTGTTTAAATGGAAGCCTTTTGTGTTCTGAGCCTCCCCAACAGGACCCATCCTCATGCACAACATGGCAAAGCCAGGAGCCTTTTCTCCATCCCCATGTTGATGGAGAAAAAGCCAGTTTGGCTGCATGGCAGCTGGAGGTTTGTCCAGCCATCATCTCACAGCTGGGCCCAACTCACCAATCTCTTCCACAATATTCTCAGTGCTTCCAGGAGGAGGGGCTTTCTCCTGTTCAGAAACAAAACAAACAGACAAACAAGAGTCACGAGCTCAGGTGGGTGTCCCAGGAACAGGCAGCACTGAGGCTTTCACCGTGGACATCACAGGGGCAAGAAGAGCTCTCAGCACCAGTACGGCTGCATCCATCCCATCCCTGCAAGGCCTCTGTGGCTGTGCTGCTGGGCAACCAGCTCCAGAGTCCTTCTTCTCAGGGTCTGGAGTTGGTTTTCTTCCATGAAATGAAGCAAACTGGCAGAGTTTGCCCCAGAGTTTGGGCAAAGGAGCAGGAACTGATGCTGGTGTTCTGAAAACCACTCCTAAGGTGACTGCCACGCACACAGAGACACGAGCAAGGGTGGCAAATACCTCCTGAGCTGTGGGGAGTGATGCGTTCAGAATGAGCAAAGATCAGCCCTTGTGCATACAGGAGGTGTAAACCTTAAGGACAAAGAGGCTGTGGCACTGCAAACCTGTTAAACACACACTGTCCCCCCCTGGAGCTGAGGTGCTGAGGGCTGTGGGTCAGTGCTGGGATGGGCAGGGCTGGGGCTGCAGCAGCTCCAAGGGCTTTAACAACCCAAAGGATCCTGATTCCTAATCCCATCTGAACAATGAATCTAAAGCATCAGATGTCATTCTCTAACCTATTCAGCTCAGCAACCACAGAGAAAAAGAGAGGAGAGGAGAGGAGAGGAGAGGAGAGGAGAGGGGCGGAGCGGAGAGGAGCGGAGGAGAGGGGATGGNGTTGGTGATGTTCTGAATCCTCTTAGGGGTTCACAGTGCTTATCAGTGGCAACACTGACCACACAGGTGCTGGAGTGCTTTGTCCTGTGGGATAACAAAGGGAATGACAGCAGAGTCCATGAAGTGGCAGCTGAGGTTTCCAACCTCACCTGGACACGTTCCTGTGCTCCCTGAGCCAAGGGAACCTGCTGTAGCAGGGGCTGGAGCTGCAGCAGCTCTGCAGGGCCCTTCCAGCCCCCATCTCTCTGGGATTCTGGGCTTTCCACCACACCTCACATCTCCCACACTCATCCTGCTTGTGCCATGAACTTGTACATGAGTATGAGCTCAGGAGGAGGCTCCTCACGTGCCTGGGAAATGAAGCTCTCAGAGCTCAGGGGAGCTCCTGTTCATCTGCTGCTTTTGTCTCCCAGCACAGCTGTGGCTTTTACTGGGTTTCCTGTGTGTGAGCTGGCAGGATTCATGTTTCTTCCCTGGGTGGCAAAGCCCAGCAGCTGAACGGGACCTGACCCTCCAGACAACCCCTGTGCTGAGTGTGCAGCCTTCCCTGAGGGCAAGACCTACCCCAGCCCTACCACATGGGCTCTTTGCTGAGCACTGAGTGGCTGAGCCTGACTTCCAGAGGTGTCTTTGGACTTTGTCAACCCATCCCAGGGCTTGAAACAACCCAGAGAGACCACCTGAGCCACTGAATGGAAAGCTTGGCTCTTCTGGGTTTCACTGCTGCCCTCCAGCATCCAAACCCTGGTTAGGGACGGTCAGCAAGAGGCAACAACCAAACAAAGGAATGGAAACACAGAACAGATGAGACCAACATATCCAAGCAGCTCCCCAGCCTGTGCTTTCAGAAGCCTCCCTTCTGGCAAATGTGTCTTGTGACATTAACTTGACCCCTTCGGCTTAAAGACCACCCAAGGATCTGGGTTGGGATATCTGAACAGGTCACCCTGGCACAGCCCCTGCATTCCTGTGAGGGCCTGACTGTAACTCAACCCTCGCCCAGAGCAGCCAGGCCATGTACTGCAGCAGCCTGCCTGGGGAGAGCAAGAGCCCAGCTCCTGCCTGGGGGCCGAGTGGAGCAGCATACGAGGGCTGAGGCAGGATCCCAGCCACAGACAAGTGTTCCAAGGGGTTTTAACCATTCAGCAGGGGAGCCCACTGCTTGAGACCAGAAGTTAGAGCAAGAGTGGTGCTGGGAGTTCTGGTGGGCAGCAAAGGAAGCACGAGCAGCAGTGGCCTCGTGGGCAAGAAGGCCTGAGTGTGTGAAGAAGAGTGTGGGTAGTAGGGTGAGGGAGGTTCTTCTGCCCCTCTGCTCTGCCAGAGCTGCTGAGGCCTCATCTGGAGTCCTGTGTCCAGTTCTGGGCTCCCCAGCTCCAGAGAGACAGGGAACTGCTGCAGAGAGGCCAGTGCAGGGACGCCAAGATGCTGAGGGGCTGGAACATGTGTGTGAGGAGGAAAGGCTGGAGAAGCAGCATCCATGTGATAGTTCCTGCAACTCTGCAGGGAGTTTTTAACACAACTTACAGGATCTTTCACCCTTTTTTTGGGGATCCCCCTCCCTGGTCACTTCTCACCATTCCCCTGTCACCTCTCTGGACTTGTCCTGCTCTCTCCATCCAGCAGCTTCTCCAGACTTAACAGCTCCAGGTTGTCCTTTACAGAGATGGCCTTCAGCTCTCATCATTCAGACTGGAGAAGTTCAGTCAGCTACTCCTGACCTCCTCCTTCCATCCCTGTTGTCCCATGACTCCTCAGATTCATCTTATGACTCCTCTCTTCCATCCCTGATGAAAGCAGCATTGGTAGTCCACCAGCTCTGGTTCAGAGACTCTGGTCTGTACTGGTTTGCTGCCCCACAACACCTCTCCTTTCGTTCTTCCTCAGGCACACTCTTGATCACATCTCACATTCACCTGCTTTTCCATTTGACTAGCCAGTTCTGTCCCTCACAATCCTCCAGCCCTCTCACTTTGCCTTCAAACACTCCCCTCCAGCTCCTGCTGGAAGCCCCAGTGCCAGAAATCACCTTTCTTTGACCTTGAATTGCTTCTCCTCAGTTCTGAGCCAAAACAAGAGTCTTTTGATTGCCACCTGTGAGCTTCACATTGAGGTTTGACCTTGGTGTCTCTGCCAAAGCATCATCCTTTGGGTGCTTACACCACTGTGGTCAGCCTGATGTGTCCCATGGTCTGTGTTTTCTTAGCAGGAGCTGGTGCCATTTCTTCTCTGTCTCACCTCTGACTCCCTCCAACAACCTCAGCACGTATCTTGGCAACCAGTCCTGGTCATTCACCCTCTTCGTCTGATCTTTGAAGTACTCAAGGGTGTGGATGAGCCTTTACTCTTTCTCTCACCTGTGAGACAACTGGCTTCGTTTTCAGCAGGCTGTGCCTGCCAGGAGCACTCTGGACTCCCCAGACTACCTCCCCCTGCTTTCACAGCCTTTGTAGGTGGCCCACGAGCAACCCATGTGCATGTGCTTGCCAGTGAGCAAGTGTGCCTTCAGAGTGTGAACAGAGAACACTCCATTCTCTCAGTGAAGCTGACCCTTGAGGGCTGCAAAGTAAAGCCTTCAAAAACTCACCCCAAGCTGAGTGGAGACGTGGGGAGCAGCCCCTAGAGCTGCCAAGGCCTGACTGTGATACCACCCTTCTGCTCACCAACAATCAGGCATCTAAAAAGAGCTGAAGACTAAATACTGTCACCTCATCATCAGCTCCCACATGCTGAAAGGTCAGATCCTACCCTATGAGTCTCAAGCAGGCAGTCCCTTGGCTCACTGGAAGGAGGTCATCATCATCATGTCTGGGACGTTACCTTTAGGCTTCTAACGGTTCCTCAAAGGGGTTTTAGCTCAGCCAGGCTCCTCATTTTGCTGTAAAGCCTGTGTGCTCTTTGGGAACACCTCTGTAATGCACCAGCATGCTTCACAGAGCCCTTCAGCTTGCCCTGGCCTGAAGGCAGACAGGTGATCAGCAGTAAATCTGTCACTGGGAAGGCTGCTGGCGTTGCTCGTGACAGAGGTTTGGGCAGCCAGCAGCCACGCTGGGCTCCCTTGGAGCCTGGTTTTTGTCACAAGGGAGGCAAGATGAAATCAACAGCTTGCTTGGTTTATCTGTGAGTTCACCTGCTGTGCTTGCTAGGACTTGGGAAACCCTTCCCCTGTAGGCAGGGCTCCAAAGGCTAAACCCTTGGCACTCCTGCCGTGTCCTGCCTCCATTCAGCCCACGAACACATTGCCACTACCCAGCTTCTAAGGGGACACTGAAAGGTCTTTTTCAGTCTAAATCCAAGCTGTGGCATGCACAAGACAACATTTCTCTGGTGTGTTTCATGTTCTCTCAAGCTGAGGCCATACAGGACCATTGGCTGCCAGGGATGGAAGTGTCCAAGGGCCTGTCATGGCCTCAGCTGTTAGGGATGCATTCAATCCTTCAGCAAGCAATTCAGACATTTTTTGTACCTAGGCTTGTTCCTTGGCAGGAATTCAGTTCAACCCTGTGCTCTGGGAGTGCTGCTCTGCTTTAAACCTGCTGCTTTGGCAAGGAGTGCCCAGTCCTTCCCATCTCCTGCCCTTCAGGTTTTACACACCTTGGCACGTTCTCTCCCAGCTGCCTTTCCCCAAGACACATCTGAAATGTAGGCTTGTGCTTCCCAAAAACCAAAGGGAACTTGGTGCTTGCTTCAAAACCACAAAGGTGAAGGAGAGTGAGAGCAAAAGCCACCCTGTGCCTACAAACCAGCGTGGCACAGGCAGCACCAGCTTCCCTCACAGCTGCTTCCAAAGCCCTGGCAGGACCCAAACTGAGACACAACCACGTGTAACTAACACAGATGTCACAGAAGGCACCAGGAAACCAGGTGCAAGTGTTCAGTCACTATTGTGAAGCTGATTTTGTGGCATTCACTTGAGGACAGCCTAGGTACAACACCCTGAAATAGTCAGGCTCCTGCTCAAGGGGGGTTTGAGGCACAATTGGCTTTGAGAAAGATTCCTTCAGAGCTAAGGATCTGCCTGAAGAACCCAAAGCAAACGTGTTTCTACAGCTGAGTGGAGTTGATATCATATAGTTTCAGCTAACATGCTCATTCAGGAGGAAATCCACAGAGTCACAGCATCTCAAGGGCTGGAAGGACTTGGGAAGCTCACTCAGTGCAACCCCCCTGCCAGAGCAGCAGCACCTAGAGCAGGGCACACAGGGACTCATCCAGCTGGGTTGGGATGTCTCCGGAGAAGGAGCCTCCACAGCCCATCTGGGCAGACCTTTCCAGTGTTCTGTCACCACTCATCACCTTGAGATAATGGAAAGATGTGTTCCCATGCAAAGAAGCAGCAACAAAACTCCAGTGTTTCCCTCTGCAATCAGCAACAAGGGCATTTGCCCCCCATAACTCCTTCAGGAGGTTTTTCTTTGTAGGACTGAGGATAACTCCTCTGCTGCCTTTGAACCACAGAATAACCACAAGTAGTACCCTGACCAAGTAATAAGAACTGAATGGGATTAATCCTTTCTACAACATGTGTGTCCCCAAAAGCTTGAGCTTTAACAGGAAGACTCCTCCTCCTTTATTAGCCTGGTGGCGGTCATACCAGTTAAGCCCCTTTCACAAGAATCTGTGGAGTCTTGGAAATGACCCCCAAAGAACTCTAAAGCAGTGACCTGCAAATTGTAGAGCAATCCCAGCTTTGGTCATTTAAACTCCTTGCACAAATGGTGATGCACAAAGCAAGCCAGCCTCCCTCTCCACTGCTCCTCTCTCTCCACTACAGAGGGACAGACAGAGCCACAGAGCCTGGACATCCAACCTTCAGGTGCCCAAGTTTGGGCCCAGGAATCCTCCTCCCACACATGCTTGGAGTTAAACAAGTTAAAGGCTTAGGCTCAGCCTCTGAAAAGCACTCCCAAGCCTGGCACTGTTGGAGGCTTGGCCATCCCTGAGCTGCAAACCTGCACTCCCAGCTCTTCTCTTTCTCGGTGGCCATGTCATGGCACATGAGAGTGGTGCAAGCCAGGGCTGAGCTCATGGAAGGCAGGTGGTGTATGGTTAATCACACCATTCACTGAGCTTATTCTAGGCCTTTTCTTTTCTCCCTTACCTTCAATGCTCCAGATCACAGCTCTCTCCCAAGGCACTTAAGCTGAATGTCTATAATGACACGGTATGAATTACACCCTGAGGTCACTTCTGCTTACCTTGAGAGGCTGGCAGGGTACAGCTCCAGAGCAGTGTACACAGAACATAGTGATCACAAATTCTTCTCAGTGGAACAGATTCCCATTTACCAAGGGCTGGGACACTGCCACTGGAGAGCAGAGCCTGGAGGACAAGGTGATCCCTGGCAGAGACAGCACTGGTAGGCATGGCTGCCTGGGAGGATGACAACATGCTCATCGTACCTGTATTAAGAGGTCACCTGCTTGTTTAGGGTCATTTACTGCTGCTGCCTTTAGCCAGATGGTTCCTTTTGGAGGTCTGCAAAGCCCACTACAAAGAAAGTGGTTTCACAAAGTTTAACAGCCAAAGACAGCAGCACTGAAATGATCCCCAGATTGGATGTGGCAGATAGGACACAGATGCTCTGACCTCCCTAACCAGGGGAGAGAGCAAACAGGTAGGGGCAATGGCTGCAATAAGCAGGTGGTAGTACTTGAGAGTAAAGCTCAGCACCAGCTCGGCTGCAGGAGCTCCCACACTGTCCAGTTCAAACAGCTGGGAAAGGAAACACCAGAAGGGGTGTTAATACCTTTCCAAGTGCTTTGTTCTTCATTAGCTTCTCCCAAAATCCCATCAACTCTTTCCACTCTTCACCCCAAAGCACCAAACACCAGCCTGAGTCGTTTTGTCTGCTTTCTCCTCCTCCACCTTGACTCCCCCAGCCCTATGAGCAAGTGCCACACGATCGGGAACAGCTCAGCACAAAGCAGGAGAGGGGATACCCAAAGGGTAACTCATACAACACACTCAGCTCATGAATAACCTGCCCCTGGGGAGCAAGTCCACGGAAAACTCCTACATGCTGTCTTAACAAAACACAACTGATGAAGTGCATGCTCTCCTCTTCCTTGTCAACCCTTCCCACGTGGGAGGGGGATCCACACACACATCTGCTTTGCTGAGAGCTGGCTCAACGTTGCAAACTGCTGGGACGTGCTGGGTTCCCACAGAGCTGGTGGATGACATGAGGATTATGCCAGTGTTCAGCCAGCTGGAAGTGAAACCTTGCGAGTCAAAACCCCTCTAAATCTCCTGGAGCATAAACGTAGCTGTTAAATTTAACTGCCACCAGCTGCTGAGGAAAGTGATTCAAGGAGAAGGAGACTCTGTACCTGTAAACAAATGCTTGTTACTGATGGCAGGCTTGGAACACACTGAAGCATCTCACTACAGTGTCCTGGGCTTCCTTTCCAGCAAGGAAAAGCAAGGCAGAACTGTCTCCTCACATTCAAAGAGAAACTTGGAAGATCATCAAGCTTCTTGTGCTGCTTGCTCAATCTCAAGGGTTGGAAGGGACTTGGGAAGCTCACTCAGTGCAACCCCCCTGCCAGAGCAGCAGCACCTAGAGCAGGGCACACAGGGACTCATCCAGCTGGGGTGGGATAGCCCCTGATGACAGACATTTCCAACACACTCCTGAAGTCCAGCTCCTGCAGCAGTACTCAGCCATCACCTTGGGAAACGACTCTCAGCTCTCCATCAGATCAGCTGGGGCATTGCACTACCTTTCCCCACACTGCATGGCCCAAAGCTGAGTCTGGAGCACAAGGGTGCTGGG
>WBNH01012167.1:0-10084 GCA_013401255.1 Urocolius indicus | reverse complement strand
AAAACAAAACACCACCATCTTGCTCATAAAACAGTAATTTTAGCATGAAAAATTTCTTTCATTAACAGTCTTGGCTATTTCTTTTTAATATTAATGTTTTGATAGGACACATATATTGTATAAGTGCAGAGCTCGGAAGCATATTTTCTTCCTTTTCTATTAAAAAACAAATAAATTTTGAGAAAATGTGGCTTACAAAACAGGGATATGTATTTCCCATTTCAGCATTTAAAAAAATTGATAGAAAATTGTGGGTTCTTTAAAAACTGATAAAATATTTGTAGTTCTTAATAATGTTTATTATATATACATGAAGAATAAAGAAGAAATATAAAACCACAGTCTGATCATTATTTTGTTTTTCTAGAGGTGAAAGAAACATTGAGGAAAAAGATGGAAAATAAAAGAAATCTATCTAGCCATACATTTCCATTTTGCTGACAATGCATCCTGACAACAGCTTAAAAAAACCAGAAAATATATCCTTGACGTATAGCAAATGTTTACCATCGACTTATGTGGAATTTGAGCACATTTATGTCCTTTATTAAATATGAATGTCATAATTTAGGCTCAAAACAAAGCCAGTATTTAAGCATGGCTGATCAGTGAATATTTATGAGGTCAACAGTTATTGGTACATTATCTTGTGTCAGCCATGGCTAAAAGTTTTGTATTTGCTGTAGTGTGTTCTATAAGACTGGGCTGTTAAACCTTAACAATGGGAAGCAAACTTACTTGATCTTTCAGATATCAAGATCCTCAAAGACTATTTGAGTATATCTATGCAGTGAAGAAATCCAGTTAAAATGTTGAAACAAAATACTAAATTATGCCTATGTGATCTCTTTTTCCTTACTATTTTGAAATGAGTTTAGTGACTCATTAGATAGCACAGTGGCAGTTCTACCCTACTTCTTGCAGAAGGAAAATACTACAAACATAAGAGGATTAAATTATCATTAAGATTCCTTCTTCCTTAATAGGCTTAAGAGGAACCTGAACTACAAAAGAAGAAGATGAGTTACAGTAAAATAGTCTGCACTGAATATTAGGCACACCTTGAGCCTAATTTGGATCCCTCCCTGCAGCCAACTCAGATGATGTGGTTTAGAAGTATCTCTTTTGTCATTAAAGCTAATCAGGCAAGCCTCTAATTAGACAAATTTAATACTGTAACTAATGAACAAAGATCAAAATATCTGGCATGTAGCTGCCACTATGAATATTTTATTCAGTCAGCATTTATAGTCTTCTTTTATTCTGTTGCTATCTAGAGAGATATATGAGTGTATTTTCCTAAAAGTAACTATTTATAGTGATGGTAGATACTAGGGCAAGATGACAGTACTCCATATGGAGATCTGCTTTGCAATGCTGTAGAAAGTCACCCAGTTATTCATGCACAGAGTTCTCCAGTTTGTATTTGTCTGAAGCATATCTCTCAAGAAGTGCATGTGAGCATTACTGACTTTCAGAGTTCCTTCCTGGTGAAAGTTCAGAACTGATATACGTCCAGCCTGCATGAATGAACAGGGAAGGGTTTTTGTGGATAAATAGATGCTCTGTGTTACATGGGATTTAAATTGTGATAATTCTAGGGAAATGTACAAGAAATATTGACTTGTCAAACAAGCAGTTTCCCACCATTGGCAAAATACACTGTAACCAACCTCTGAACCTCTTATTTTCACTTGAGCAGAGGAGTCTCAAGAGCTGCAATATTATTTAGATTATTTTGAAACAGCTTACCTGAAAAAAACAATGAAGGTGCCGCTTCTCATTTAAAACATTTTGAAATTTGCCACACACCATAATTGGACAGCTGAGCAAAAGAGAAAAAATCTCAGAGCTCTTTAACACACCAACGAAAACATGCTTTCTTTCACAAATGCATGACAGAGTTAAAATGACTTACCTAGTGCATAAGAATTTGATACTTGAATATTGAAATAGTTAAAAAAAATATTTCAGTAGGCTACAGATTACACATCAGTAGGATACAAAGAAGCACCACTTTCTCCAAGTCCAGGATCAATGTGTCTCAACATGCAAGAAAGGAGGAAAAGAATGAGCAAGGATCTGCTGGGTCAGCTCAGGCAGAAAGCAGCCGTCTATGAGAGGTGGAAACAGGGGCTGACTTCTTGGGAGGAGTATAGGAACATTGCTAGAGTTTGCAGAGGTGCAACTAGGAAGGCTAGAGTCCATCTAGAATTAAATTTAGCCAGGGAAGTTAAGGACAGTAATAAGGCATTTTTCAAGTACATCAGCAGCAGAAGGAAGACGAGGAGGAATGTGGGCCTGCTGCTAAACACAGAGGGTGCCCTGGTGACGAAGGATGCAGAGGAGGCTGAAGTACTGAATGCCTTCTTTGCTTCAGCCAGCCCTTGGGAAGCTCAGTCCAGCAAGGATAGTAGGATGGCCAGGGCAGCAGAGGACATGCCCTGGGTGGAAGAGGAAAAGGTTAAAGAATGTTGGCCAAACTTAAGGCTCATAAGTCAATGGGTCTTGATGGGATGCATCCTAGAGTGCTGAGGGAGTTGGCTGATGTGATTGCTAAGCCTCTTTCCATCATTTTTGAACAACCATGGAGGACAGGCAAGGTGCCTGAGGACTGGAGAAAGGCCAGTGTCACTCCAGGCTTCAAAAAGGGCAGGAAGGACGACCCAGGAAACTACAGGTCAGTCAGCCTCACCTCCATCCCTGGAAAGGTGATGGAACAACTCATCCTGAATGTTGTTAATAAAATAAATGAAGGAAAAGATGGCTATCAGGGGGAGTCAACATGGATTCTACAAGGGTAAATCCTGTATTACCAATCTGATAGCCTTCTATGAGTGCATAACTGGCTGACTAGATGAGGGGAGAGCAACAGATGTCATCTACCTTGACTTCAGCAAGGCTTTTGACACTGTCTCCCATAACAACCTCATCAGAAAGCTCAGAAAGTACGGCTTGGATGAGTGGACAGTGAGGTNTTCTTCATCTTTGTACCATTCTGTGTTGGTTTGTTTTGGTTATGTTTTGGGGTTTTATGCTTTAGTTGGTATTAAATTATTTTCTGTTTTCTTCCCCAAGCCGAGCAGCCTGGTCTGTTTTGTCCTGGACCTTAAGCAGCAATTAAGCTCTCCCTGCCCTTTACCAATCTTCAAGTCTTTGTTACTTGAGGCTAATTGTGGTCTTTTGTTCCCTGATGGGCCTAAACCATGACATCAGCAAATATGGAAAAACAAATACCAGAGACAGAAGAATCCTTTTGTAAGTCTGAACAGTAAACTCATAACATTCCTATTATGGGTATTTTGTCTGACCTCATGGTTATAGTACATCCAAGAGTGGGAAATTAAGACTTCTGTATAGCAATCTGTAACTGAGATTTCTTTTTTGCTACTTCTTTTCAACTTTTTTTTTTTTGCAAAATATCATCAAAACTGAAGGGTTTATTTAATAGCTCCTGATCTCTAGACTAATTAGAAGTATATTAAGAAACACCAGTACAAAAACCTTTTCCAAATAATTGCTTGGTGGTGGTACAATAAGCTCCATGTGAAACATGAAACTCATAGAAACAAACAAAAACTAGCAAAAAGAAAAAATAAAGAAAATCAAACCCATACTTTTTCTGTATTCTATCCCAAAACTTTCCTGTTCACTCTTAGGTAGGGAGATCAACTCCTACTGTAAAGAACCGTTTAACTTCCTTCTAGATAATCTGAATTACTAGATTACTATTTTAAAGAGATGCTTATTTCTTTTAGGCAACCGTTTCAGGATTTTACTGCTTATAATAAAATTCAGAACTTAATAGCAATGAGAAAAGATGACTCCATCTATATATGTCTGTAATATATGGCTCCATAAACTTCTATTTTTTTTTTTAATTTTGTCCTGAAACTTTAAAAACTGCTTCAGTATTCTTTCTGCAGCCCTGAAAGGAGAATATAACTTGTACAATAGGATGTGGAAAGAAATACTAGTGACCTTTTCTCGTGTAAAAAAACCCCAGTCATTTCAATGTTGTCAAATTAATGACCAAGTAAACAGTATTTGGAAATTAAACAGTTTTGAATTAGATTAAGTAGTATCATTTTTATAAATTTGTGAATTCAAATTCAAAACAAATTTTAAGCAGAATATAGTTAAAAGTCATCCCCAGATGAGGAATTTAGTCCAGAATCAGCCATTCATAGGTGTATCAGCTTAATATATGACACTAAAATCAACAAAGAAACAAACAAACCCCGGAAATACCAAAGTATGAAAGGTTGCAGTTTTATCATAAATTTTTTAATCAAAAGATTTTTCAATATCTCAAAGCTAAATAAATATTGACATTACTCTCAAGGACATTGAGACAGGAAAGCTGCAGAAAGGTGACTCAAAAAGAAAAAAAAAAAAAAAAACACAAAAAACCAACAAAAAAAAACACCAAAGGAGGATTTTAATAATCTGAAAAACTAGGATAAATTGAGCTTATCCCAATTTGTAAAATCATTTCAAATCTGATGCACTGGAAGAGGATAATTTAATTTCAAGAGGTCAGGAGTTTGCCTAGATATGTACACTGTGGATATATTTAATAAGTGACACACTTTGCATTTAAGGAAATTTGCCCTTGTATATTGCATGATATTGTGGAATACCAATAAGGCCCATGGTTGAGCACAAAATTTTAGATGCAGCTTTGCTAGGTTGACACAGAGGGCAAATTCAAGGTGTTCTATAAATCAAAATAACTTAAGCTTTTCTGCAATTACATTTAGCTGAGGTACAATTCTCAGTGAGTTTCTTGTAAGAGATACCAGAGTGAAAGTTTGGCCTCCTGAGAAGGGGGCTGTTCTTAAGGATTACTCCCTAGACTAAAGCTATAGTCAAGGTCTTTGGTGAAACATTATATAATCTCTTTCTTGGCAAGTTCAAAATCTATTAATCTATTAATCCTTTAAAGAAATATAACAGCTGGTGTTTTGAAGATGCCAGCAAAACCTAACATTCAAAGAGTCAACCTGCAATTGAGCTAGACACATTTTATTTACAGCTAGTGTAGTGAAATGTAGGTGAACCCAAGTGAATTGAGGAGGCTGAAAAACACAATAAACACAACATTTTTGCTTGATGCAAGACAGAGCTTGTTTCAGATTTGTTCATGATTAGTTTAGATACATCTTTGCTTTCATAAACTTTTAGAGTACAAATAAAAAAAGATAGCTTTTAACTTCCAAATACTGAGGTGGTTCTCTGTTCTGCTTTTACAATGCATTTGTTAGTAATTTTTAAAAAATATTTATTTTCCATAAAAAGGAGGGGGAGGGGAAATAGAGCATTGCTTTTAGTCAAGCAGTGGTTCTGTTAGTTTCTCCAAAGTAACAGAGATCTGATTTTCATCCTGTATTTTCCTATGTAAGGCACTGACTATGTTTCAAGGTTCACTTCTTTTTCTGATGATACTAAATTCTTACAGCTTGTGACAGAAATTCAATATCTGACAAAAGTTTCAAGAATTGGAAATGCCGGTGTGTGTTTTTCAAGTCATTGTTCAAACAGACCCTGTAGTAAGTTCTGACAGAGACAATGAATTTGCCATATTTCACTAGATATTTTTTTTACTCAAATGCTATGATACATAACACATCCTCAGGTTGCAGTAGCTTCTTCCACAGCAAAAGACTATAAGGGCCGTTCTACTTTTGCTGTCAGGCATAAGGCTTAGATGAGATAGATCTGAAGTTGCCTAAACTTCCTACAGGCATTTTATCCCAACAGCTAGCATCTGTTTTCAGTGAACCATTTTATCACTGTATTATTTCACTGGAGTGTGAAGTGGCAAAAGTTATCCTCAAACAAGCCATTCAGTTGTAAATGTTAGCTATGCTTAGGCTTTTGCTGTTATTTTATTTTATTTTGTTTTATTTTATTTTATTTTGTTTTGTTTTGTTTTGTTTTGTTTTATGCATACTTACAAGGTAAAAATCTATAACATTTACATCACAGACTGTTGACAATTTATTCCTTAGAAAGTTAAGAAAACTCTTGTATTAATGGAAGAGGCTTGGCCTGATGATCCAGATGATCCAGATGATCCAGACTTGCAATTCTGAGATATCCTTCAAAACATGTCTACATGCAAACTACCTACTAAAGAAGGCAAAGTTTTCGTTTATTGACTGATTAGTGCATAACAAATTTCATTTTTCCTTTTTTTTTTTTTTTAAGAAGAAACACCAGGAGTTTTACTAGAATTTGCTAGACAAAATGAAGTTCTGAGCAGGAAGTAATTTCCTACTTTGAAATGTTATTCTTTGAACATAAAGAAATATTGATGTGAAAGGACCAGAAAAAAGCCACACAGCCATGCATATTATTTTTCTAGTTCATATAAAAACCCCCAATGCTCAACTTTACTTGCATACTGTTTCCTTTTCAATAACAGTGCAGTCAAGAAAAAAACAGTCATAACTATATTCACACATGCAATAATGTGTCTCTTTTCACCAAGAGAAAAATATACACTTTTCCTCTGACAAAGTTAACTTCTGAAATTACTGAGAGTCAAAAAAGCAGTGTTATGAATGGACAGAAAAGTACTCCATGACACTTTTTAAAAAGTCTCTTAAATTTCTTAGAAGAAGAAAATTACAATTTCTGTTTCTCTTAGCTGCCTGGTATTGTCATGTTTAATAATCAGCTGTTATTTCACCTTTAAACATGAACTGTATTGGATATAACAAATGTGAAGTTTTTCTTATGCTTATCCTGTTAAAGGGAATGCATTCACAGTGGACTCTGGCATATAGGTGGCATTTTAGTAAGTGGATGTTCACTCTATGTGAGCTGATGATGCAGACTGTTAAAACTCTGAATCAAGTCATTATAGGTGCTGTTTGTTGGTGACACATCATGAACGTCCCTTGGAAAAAGAGAAAAAAGCTAAGACCTTAAGTGTCACAGAAAGGCAGTTAATGTCCCTAAACTCTCTGGAAAAAAAAAAAGTAAGCTCTTAAGAGTATGTTCTTCACTTAGTTCATGTTGAAATAGGAGTCCAAAATAAGTAGCCTCCTGGTTTAGACAGTGATACTGTTTGTCAGCATAAATGGCTATAAGCTTTGGTGAACTAGATTTCTTTTGCAGATAAAAATAAAAGCTAAACAAAGTCATCTAACCTGTTTTGGTAAATTCAACTTCTTTAATGTTAATCAAAAGCTTAGAAACCTTACCTGTCTCCCTGAAGAAATACTACTTTAATGGAATCTTTTTCAAGCTATCGTTTGCTTTTTAAGTGGAACAGCTAGTGAAACTTTGAAAGTGGAACACAGTGGAGATGCGATGAATAATAAAATAAAATTTGCTTCTAGCCAAAAGAAGTTTTAGTTCTGTTTTATTCTTCTTTCGTCTAAGCTTCCATGTCTCTAGTTCCTTGCAGTTCCCAAAGGACTGGAGATACCAGCTTTCAACACAGACACTGCAGAATGCGTAAGACGTCTGTAATGTATAATTCAGCTCAACTTCCCTAGTCTGTGGTGTAAGAAAGGGCACTTTTATCACCTTTTACAAAGAGGTAGTGTAATTTATTTGGCTGCAGCTCCTTTTCTACCCCATGTGCGCTAATCTACATAGGAGAGAACACTGAAATGAGAAACAAATAGATGGGACTTCCCAGGGGATGAGGGTTATTTATGAAGTTACTCCTGTGCAGAAAAGTGTAATTAATGTCAAAGTGTGTGGCTTAAGACCAGTGAATTACAAACTTCACTCCAGGAGAGTATTTGAAATCTGAAGATCAGAGGAAGGCTGTGACAAACCACTGGATAAAACACATTTTCTAATAAACCTTTTCCACCTTGTGACTAATGAAATTACAACTCCAAAACTCTGTGCAGCTTTAAAACCACAGATACATTTCACTTTTTCCAACCATTGCCCTGTGCAATCACAGAGAAGCTCATTGTTTCTCATTAAGAAAATAATTTCCATGTCTTAAAATGTTTATAATTAAACTGTCTGAGAAATTACTACAGAAAGCACATTCCACAGAAGGTGTTTACAAATCATCTGGCCTGTACAATATTTTAATGAGCATGTCACCCTAAAACTGTGATGGGAAAAGAAACAAAACAGATTCACAATAGAGTACTTTGCATAAAATGAGTTTCCTTGTGGATTTATTTACCTGGATTAAGAAGACATATAGGTCAATAAACAAAGAGGAGACAATGCGCACTGTCACACAATCACAGAATCTTAAAGAGTTGGAAGAGACCTTGAAAGATCATCTAGTCCAAAGCCCTGCCAGAGCACCTAGTTGATTCTTCTCATTTCCTTCAAATCCTGTGTTAGAAAGTGACGTTGATACTCTATATATACTCTTTGAGCATCTCCCAGTCAGATAACAAATCAGGCAGAGTTTTTCAAGGGCAATCATTCAATATTCTGCATGTAGAAGCCTGATATGAATTTAATTTAGACCCCATGTTTCCTCAGGAAAACATTGGGAAACACTAACAGCTTTACTTGTATTCTGACCGTGGCATTGATCTTCTGCTCTTGCACCTTATTTTCTCCAGGCTCTTGACATCCAAGATGCTCAGAACTAGATGAATACCTGTTTTCCCAGGCAGCTTCCTCCCTTCAAGTCTTTCCTTTTTCTTTATTACTTTCATTTTTATCATCTCATTCGTTTGTTTTGGAGGCTGAAAGGAAGATTTGCTTAGGGTTTTTTTTAACCCCTTTTTCTTTGCATTTTCAATTTTATCTCTCTCACCCTCCCTCAACTGCCTGAGGTGGTCACATGTTAGCCTCTGAGTAGCCATCCTCTGCTGACACCAGGGCAGAGCTTGCAGCTCTTTCCTGTGCTTGTGAGCTGCTTCTTGGCTGATGGCATTAGGGCAGCTGTCAGAGAACAGACAGGAGGTGGGATGTTTTCAAGGTTCTCTTCTCTACACAAACATGGCTGCAAGAGCACAGTCATCCTGACAATTTGCAGATTTGGGAAGCACAATATTTGTATTATTCTTCTTTAGTGTGGACCAGCAAGAAGCTAATGAAAAATTATGCAACTGAAAAAAAAATTAGATCCATGACACAATATATAGTTTAAGGTTGTCTTAAAGTTATGAAGTCACAAAATAATGTACTGAAGTTTTCATTCTTAACAAGTCTCTACAGGCTATTTCAAATTCACTCTGTAGGAGTGAATTTCATATCTAATGATGCTGACAGGTGTTTTAGACTCCTACTACACAAGGAATAACAGTAACTCAATCCAGGCCTAATGCATCAGCATCTATGTTTGTTACACCAAAAGTTGATAAATCTAATAAGAGGGATAGGGTTTTTTTTTCTTTTATTTTTTTTTATCTTTTAAAATGCATTGCAGTGACATTGTACCTGACATGACAACCAACCTAAATCCATCTTTAAGGTCTGAATTGCATCTAGACAAACGTTAGAAAACTGATGATTTTGGACACTTCATTTCTAATGAGTATACTAGCTGTACTGTTGGATTCTTTACTTTCTAATCATTAATGGCTTTTAGAGCAGGACCAGGTCCTATTCAGTTTGCTGCAGTCAATTAAGAGCTTGTTGCTGTTCAAACTGTTGAAATATTTTCACAGTTAGTGTTTCTATGAACAGGGAGAAGTCAGAGTATGTGTTAACCCATAAAAAGACAGTAATAATAACCTGCATCATCTATGCAGTGATTTTATGTTTAAAGCTATGAACATGTTACTGAGTATCAAAATAGTTGATGGTTACGTTCTGTCTTTGTGGAGGTATAAGTTTCCAAAATAATCGCTTGGGGTAATATTTTCAAATTATTGCACCTATGGGTAAAATTTCCAAAAGACATTAAGCATTTTTTAAATGCAATACATTGATAACCAGAAAATCAAATATTAACTTGGATGAAAGAAAAAGTATCAAAAAAGTATGTTTAATGTTCTGTGCAGTAATGCCTTACAAAGCAAAGAAATGCTGTGAAATGACTGTGATATGATCTTTAAATCAGTACTAAAGTGTTAGTAATTAATTATAAATTGAAATGGTGATATATTTAACTTCTACAGAGTCATAGAATGGTAGG